>CM068370.1:22584154-22784554 GCA_034769895.1 Magicicada septendecula
TTAAATATTGAGAGAGTGGTTAACAATAAAGACTTACCTTGTGACGTAATTGGAGCAGCCGTTGATGATGATAATAAGCACTTACCTGGAGATAAAATTGGTGTACTAGTAGTAGATGATGACTAGGATGATGAAATGATAACGTATTTAATTGTGACAAAAAATAGTAAGGGCGAATTGACCATACCTAATGTTGACAATTTTTTTGATATAGTAATGTGGAGTAATCCTGTATAGTATTACTATGGTATAATGGATAAAACAGATTTAAATAGTTATTATATTACAAAAGATAATATAATGAAATCAATAAAAAATGAATTGTGTAGGAATAATATCAGTTTAATTTTTGATGATGGAGGTTAGACATTTATTGTTGATGGACATTTAATTATTTTTGGTTAATGGTTTAAATACTTGGCTAAATTATATAATGATTTTTGGTAAACAATGACATATGATATGACGTAGATTGTATATAAAGTTGTATTGGTGTTAAATGTACTTATGTGTTAGGTTATGTTGTTATTATGATAAGGTATCAGTGGATACAGTGTGTTGTGTGATGGGTACTCAACATTAATAATTCTGATTGAGTGTATTATGATAATGAGGATTGATTGTTAATAATTATTGACATTTATGTAATTATGAATTTTATAATGGAATTAAACTAATTTGAGATGATTTAATTAATTTAAAAGGAAACTTTGGTAATAAACTTAAAAAATGTATGTTAGATCTGACTTGTATAATGAAAGGTAAATGATTTAAAATTTGATGATTAAAATATTGAATAGAAATTCAGAGTTGAAATTACAAACTGACCATTGAAAGAGTCAATAGAGAATGAATATTGATGTTGTAATGTTTGTAATTTTTATTCAAATTCAGAGGTGAAATGTTTCATGTTAACATGATGATGGTAATGTTTATATTGAGGGATGGATATTATGAAATGATGTGAGTGGAGGAGTATAAAATGAATAATAAATTAGAGAAGAATGATGATTAAATTGCGATAACATGATTAATAATACAGTGTTGAAATACACATTTTGTTGACTGTACTTGTTGTATTGCATAATTTGCTGTTTCAAATAACCAGGTTTTGTATTGTATAAAGATAGCAGTAGTAATCTGTATGGATGATGCGGAAATTGAGATACAAAATGAGCTGTTTAAATGAAAAAAGTAAGATGAAATTGTTGTTTACTTGAATTCAGACTTGAATTAGTAAATCATTTTTGAAGTTGGAATTATAACTTTCAAGAATATGTTGATGTTAAGTGTTTACAGAAAATGTATTATGTTAGGTTAAGGACATACATATGTTAAAACAATATTATTTGTATATGTAGATAGGTAAGATAAAAGCCAGTACTTTGAAAAAGGCAAACCAGTACGGCTAAGAGGAAACCAAATCAGTTAAGGATATGGAATAGTGAAAGGCCGTTTAGTAATGTTTTATTGATTGTTTCAGAGTCTGGTGGTACTGTGGAGGCGACCTATGCTGGCCATCGCATCAGGGAAGGGGCGTCTAGTGCCTGTCTGGCTTTATGGTGTTGGGATCCTAAGGTAGGAAGTCCAGTAAAGTCATGCAGGTGCGGCCGCAGTCACTGGATCAGGGGGGGTGAGTGACCAATGATTTTAGTAAGACAATAAGGGGATCATGGTGCCATATCCGACCTGAACCTCTTAGATTTTGTCAATGAGAGTTTTCATGTTTCCACATAAAACCTCTCATTGAGGGGGTATTGTGACGGTACAAACGGGGTAGAATAATTTTAATATTATGCAATAATACGATCTATGTAAACTGTAGTAAAATATGACTTTAGAAATCTGAATGGTATGAAGCAGACAGTATGACGTAGGCATTGCTGTCTCAAGTTAAATAAACCGAACCTTATAAGGTAAGGAATTTTGCGTCCCGTCTGATAATATCACGAATGGAACACGTGTTTTTCAATAACGAAACACAGTTCTGACTTTTAAAAACGTCTAGATTCTTCAATGGACCCTAATAAGAAGGGTAGCGGGGAGCGGAGGGAACCACGTGACCAGCCCGTATAGTATAAAATCACCGATCGCCATTCGCCTAGTTCGAACATCAAAACGCTGTACAGTTGTGTTGAATCGAGTCCGCAGACAAATTCAGTGTAGGCCTACAAAAAAAAGTGTGAAAATGAATATAAAACAGTGGTAAATCAATCTCTTCAAGTGTAAAAGCAATTGGCAAAATTAATTAACAGTGTTGAACAGTTTTTGTGAGTGTTGGAGCAAAAGTGAACTGAACGAGTAATGACGCAAAATTTGGAATAACTTCTACAGCTAAGTACTATCAAAACTAGGTCGACCAAACAACAATTAATAACTATTTATCCCGTATTAAAATACTCCATTCAGATAATAATGAGATCTCAGATTTAAGGGGGTTTTAGAGAGAGAGAGAGAGAGAGAGAGAGAGAGAGAGAGAGAGAGAGAATGACAAGTACTGGTTCGCCTTAATAGACTTAAGCAAGTTAGTTTTGTTCAAATAATAATTATGTGTTTTCACTGTTGAGTGATTTGTTAATCACAAGATGAATAGAGTATTAATCTTTAATTTCTAACTGCAAATAAAATGCAAATTTCAATGTCACCATGACCACGTGTTCAGTATAAAATATTTCACCGAAACCTAACCTATTTCCAGCATCAAAATCTCGCCTAAACGAGCCTATAGGATCTTCTGAGTCCAGGGAACTAAAGTATTTAAATTATGCAAGTGTTATTTAATGCAAAGTGTGAAATGATTTACATATGTTAACCTCAAAATATGTTGTCGACCCTCTAATACGCTGATGAAGTGTAAGGTAAGTACGAAGAATAGATCGGGGAGTAAGTATTATAAAGGTGGGTATGGGTATGGTTTGTAAAAAGTGGTGAGTTTATACTGTTACAAGGAAACAGATCATGATGATTATTACCGTATGGTAAAGAAAGAAAGCTGTTTATTTAATTGTTATGATTTATAATTTGTGTTAATATTAGTACGAATTAGGTATAAACTGTTACAAAAAGAAGCAGGTCATTATGATTATTATGTTAAAGTGTATAGTAGCTAAACCAAGAAATGGCTTAAAAATGTTGTTGTACAAAATTTGTACTTATATTAGAGTAAGTTTCAGATGAACTGTAGTAAGGTAAAAAGTATGAAGTAATACATAATATGATTGTATTTCCTAAATAACCAATGTATATTAGGAAATTAAGGAAGTTAAAGTATGAATAAGATAATTATAATTATCTTGTTGTTGCATCCTCTTCGTTCACTTTATTAATTTAATAATATATATAATACTTTCACTATGAACTTACTGTTGTCACTTCCCAAACGTTTCGAGATTCTTCTACATCGGCCAGATGGGAAGATCTTTTTCTTCCAGGTTTTCTGAACATTTAAAAGCCCTCACCACAAACTACATACATTCCACATTTGTCACACATTTACATAACGAAAACCACAGTTACACAAACATAGAACACAACATGGAAATATTACACTACTTACCTAAAAGTAGAAAACTAAACACAGCTGAACAATTTGAAATACACAGATATCACACACTACAACCAAACAACATACTAAATGAACAAATACATTACAAATCACATACACTATTTGACACACTGATCCACACACATAATTCGAACCTTAACGCCAATCCCTTCCCGCCATCAACCCCCACCACACACACCATTTTTCCGTAACGGTTATTCTGTAATCGACATCAGTATTAAACCCACTGAAGAAGAGAAACAACATCTCGAAACGTTTGGGAAGTGACAACAGTAAGTTCATAGTGAAAGTATTATATATATATTATTAAGATAATTATGTTAAAATGTGTCATAACCATTACTAATATTAATGTATTTAACTGTTATTATCACATTTAAGGTGAATAGGAACTGTGTTAAAACATTAAAGAGACAAAAAGGGCACTCTTATAAATAAAACAAATTTAGATAAAAAATCCAAAATTGTAACTTCTATGATACTGAACAGAAACACATCTTTTGAGGTGTCTAAATAATCAGTGGAAAAAGGGGAATTCACTAATGACCATTCATTAAAATTAGATTTAGTAAAAGGTGGGAGTTCCAAAATAATTATTTGATGGTATATTGGAACTAGAAAAAAACTGACGCCATCAAATGAGAATGCCTAGGGCTTCGACCAATCGGAATTTTGCAAGTTTTGGTCCAAGAAGTCAGAAAAATTAACCCACGCCAGTAAGTTGATTGTTACACCTCGAAGAGTAAAGAACACACTCCCTGTATTACTTATGTCCAGGAAATTATTAACGAGTATCGAACACCAGACAGGTTAGGTGATCAAGATATAATTGTGAGTTATAAAATTCAGTGAATCACTTAATCCGTGAATTGTGAAGAGTGATTTACCAATATTTAATTGTGAAAACAACCTACCAGAGTTGTCTTGATTATTCATCACTTCTTTCACAGCACTAACCTTATCTAAAAATGAAACTTTTTCTTGTAAACTTACTGTTTATTCTCTTCTCGTCGAACGCGTTTCGGCGTACGTATTCGCCTTCTTCAGCTTAGAGACAGACTGCCATCCCCGCGCCAATCTCCTTCCTCCACGCACCACCCCCACTACACATTCCACACAACAACCGTTACTAAATGATGGCAGTCTGTCTCTAAGCTGAAGAAGGCGAATACGTACGCCGAAACGTGTTCGACGAGAAGAGAATAAACAGTAAGTTCACAAGAAAAAACCTACCAGAGTTTAAAAAGTGTATAAGAATTGGTGAGATCAATCCAACTCATTATTTTTATATAACCTAAGTGTGACACTGATTATACACTATTTTTATTATTTGAACAATCACTGAATCACTGAACACTAACACTTTTGTAATTATTAATTGTAAGATATTTATTTTTGTGCACTCAGAATTAAGAAGTGAATTCGTTATTAACCTAGAAAGACACTGAACACTATTATTTCACACTGCCAAAAACTGTTTGTTTATTAATTATAAGTAATTATTTAATTTATGTAATAGAGCGAAGATTTGTGATGTTTTGTACTTCACTAAGGGCATTTTTCAAGTAAATTATTGTAGTCAGAAGAACCCAGTAGCATATTTAAGTTGAATTATTAAACAAAAATTAACCTAGTCCCTGAGAATTTTTTGATACTGCCAACCTATGAGCGAGTAATTGTACGGTTAGGGTAATTAACTAATAAAGAATATTTATTTATTCTATAATAAAAGAATATTGAAGTAAACGAGTTCAGAGTTGTTGTAATTATTTGGAATTATTAATAAAATATTAAAATACGAGTGCTTCTGCAGACAGAATTGGAAGCGAAGTCTGGTAGTGGTCAAGGGTACCAAGTGAGCCCCGATAATAATCAGATTTTAAATTATTATTTATTTCAATCAATGACTAAAGTAATCATACATTCTACAAACAAATACTTGATGAATTATTTTTATACTGAAAAATAAAATAAAGTAATTAAAGGTAAATTAAAAAACGTAAATAAATTAGAACGTTATGAAAATTAGTGCTTACAAGAGGGGTTATAGTAAGAATTTAAACACACTACCTATTACAACATTAAATTTAAACATTTATCAAATTTTTATTTTTTATTTTTGAATTACATATTTGGTGCTCACAACCCGAGAATAACCCAATACAGCATTTAATTTATTTGATTATCACGTAATTGACTCAACGACGTGGGATAACACAGAATAACAAAACGCAACAGACCATTTTAATTTTATTGAATTTATTTAATATTACATAAGTGGTGCTTCAAACGTGAGGCATATACGCAGTTTTTTAATTTAATTTATTATTTATTTACTGTTACAATATTTTATAGAAAATTTTAAGTGTTTGGTCAAATAAATTTATAACATTATTACAAAAAATTGCCCCCTCCCCTTCAACTAGCCTTTTCATTTATACATATTTCATCAAGTTTCCTATAGTGGATTATTATGACCTTCTTTTCAGGACATTTTATTTATAAAAATTAAGTACTTTACTCTTGTCAAAACATAAAACAATTATTTTATATATAAAACGCAATTCATTATTTTTAGCCGCAATGTTTTCAGTGCAGGTATGTGGCGACTTCTAGGCTCCGCATTCTTCAGTGCAACAATAACTACATACTTAAGTGAGCATACAAAAGTATAATGGTAAATAAGGAAAAATCCCAAGCAACATTTTAAAATATATTTTAACAGTTTAAATCCTTCTCACACGTAGTTCACTGTTTAACACCAAATTCAATACAATACATACTGTTTTTATTTTTTCCACTAAAAATTAGTTCAAATATCAGGGTGTGTTAATTGCGCGAGGAAACGGGGTACATACAACTGTACATATATATATATATATATATATATATATATATATGCTATTTTGGATTTAAATCCTACCCGATCCATAACAAAGACAACAAAAAGTTTCATCATGAAAATTAAGAATTTTACTTTGTTACATATATTCAGTCAAGCGGTTAAGTCAGTGAAGCTGATAAATGCAAAGATGCAAACACAACGGTCAATCAGGGCAACAACCTGTAAGTATACCTATACGACTAATGAATGCAAACAGGCTTACATGTAAGTAAGTACTTTAACAAATCCTGTTATTATTACACGCAGACAGACAATAAACTATTCAAATTCTATCCTATTACAAACATAGGCTGTTCTTTATGTGACACACTCAAAAAGAAATAGGCTTATTAAATGGCTTGTTATGGGTTTTTTTTTAAATTTTTTTACCCGACTGCACAAGAAGGATTGTATTGACTTTAGATGGTTCCTTTCAGAATGCATTCCTTTTTTGGGGGTGGGGGGGAGTGTTACCCAACATATTGTTACGACGGTCTACTGATTGTCGTATGGTACAGTGGAAAACAAAATACAAGACACCATTGCAGTCACTATAAACCAGCTTTACTTATTATAATTAAACAGTTTGTAATCTACAAGATAGTCTCTTATAACAAATCAAATAAAAATTGTTCACATGCAACAAAAATGTCAACTAATATAAAACACAACTGTATTACGTACAATTGTCCCACACAAATATAAAACACATAACACTTCGCCACAATACTACGAACTGTACTCAAATAAATCGCAACTCAAACTGAACTGAGCTTTGCTGAGTACTTGTATTTATATCCCGCTGAATATCCAGAATATTCCATACTGTGCGTCATGAACACTACTAGAAAACACCAGAATTTAATTGACTGTGACCTTGCACACAGCGCACAGCCACGGAAATTCTGGCATAGTCTAGCTAGCGCGTTGAGAATCACGTGTCACACACATTACAGCCCGATTCCACTGGAACATTTGAGAAACACGTAGATTGTTCTGTAAGTCTTAACAATACTTTGTGCACTGACATACCGAAAGAGTTTTCCCTGGCAGGGTAAAATGTTGGGTGTCCCAGCCAGGGAAATAATTTGATGAACCGGGAATTTCACGCATTCCACCTGCCCCTTAATCTGCACAACGGTTCGTATGTTTGTTACTTCGTAACTTAATATGGAGATTTTCAAATACCCATATAATTACTGAGATTCAGTATTCAAGAGGCGACTCTGGATAGTCAGTGCCCTCCTATAACACTGTTTCTAATGTAACTCTTCTAATATATTGTTACGACATCACAGAATAATCTACATGTTTATCGAATGTTCCAGAGGGATCCAGACTGTAATGTAACGGCCACTTAGGCCGTTACACAAAATTTAATAACTAGACCATTTGGCCTAGCGGAAGCGAAAAGTGTGCTGGAGCCCAGAGTGACAGGACTTGCAATAAAATACTCTAGTAACCAGTAACAATTTTTTTTTATTAGTGCCATTTTCTTTAAGAACATCAATTTAAGTTGCCACAAAATATTTAGTTACAAATATTTTAAACAGTTGGATTCTAATATCATTTTCTTTAAGAACATCAATTAAATTATCATAAAATATTTAAGTACAATTTTATTTGAAACAGCTGGAGTTCTGGTACCATTTTCTTTAAGAGCATTAACCAGATGTTTAACCTGAATACCAGGGGGCCAGTCTTTCGAGTTGTTGTTGACTGAAGTTTAATAATTAGAACACTCCCACCTGTACTCTTGTTGTGGAACTCCAATGGTACCATGTTGACCAGTGTGACATGAGTGCTGCAGATGATCCTTAGTGTTTGCTGAAATTCCAGCGAGTCTCATTCCGGGCAGATGTCCTTTGGTGTTCTATAGTAGGAGTATTTCTGGGCCTGACGGCTTCGGGGAGCATCCTGGTGCACTGCTCTGCAGATAGTGACCGGTGTCAATGTTACTATCTCTGCAGCCCCCTTCTCCGGGCTGTACGGGGACACTGAAAACGCTTTACTGGCTTACGAAGTCATATTCAGAGATCAACTAACTACTTCACCCTGGGCCGTCAGACCATCGAACACTCTATTGGAAGGTTGACAAAGAAATGAGAGTGATGCCTGAATTCGTCAGTCCCACTATGCTACATGAAATCGACTTGTTTCGAATTGCCGATCATAACCTTTGGTAAGCGGTTTCCTAACCATACACGAACAGCTGATACTATTGAATAGGCCTTCTAGATTGCGTCGCCATGGCGCAGACAAGGCCTAAATAATTGAGTTAGCTGTGGTGCACAGCTGCTACGAGCTTTGGTGGCACTGAACGTTCAAATCACGCCGGGAAAATTCAAACCCCGGCACAGTAATGTGTGTGGCGTACGCGATTCACGACGCATTAGCTACACTGTGCCACCAGAAGCAGCGCGGACTGTGTCAAGGCCGCAATTAATTACATCGTAGGTAGAGATAACGCGTAATTTGGAATGTTCTGGTCTGTGAACCATACATATACAAGACGGCAGCGGCCTTAGTTTCAGTTATAGTTGTGATATATTACAGTGCGGTTAGAGTTTATTGTCAGGCGATACTGTGTGCGTTCAAGTGGTTATTAGTGAAGTTTTGTGTTTTATAATCGGGCGGTATATTGTAATACAATTGTGTTTTATATTAGTTGACATTTTATTGCGTGTGAACACTCTTTATTTGATTTGTTGTAAGAGACTGTGTTGTTAATTACGAACTGTTTAACTGTGAAAATTAAAACTGGTGATTAGTGAATTAATTGGTGTCTTGTATCTTGTTTTCCACTGTACCTACGACGATAACATTTTCAACTAAATCTTTTATGATTTTTACTTACTTTCCTATTAGTAACCATTTAATATAAATCTAAAGTTTTCCTAATTCAACTGAGAGTTTCTCTTCTGCACCGTGTTCCCATTTTTTTTTTAGATAACCCAAATTTGACCATAGTAAAATGTGTTCCAAATAACCTAGCAGGCATAGTATATAATACTCGAGAAACTTGTAGCATCTGCTTTCAGTTTATTATGTAAGAGCACAAATTTTCTCTTTGTTGACCCAAGGTATAGATGAAACATTTCATCTGACTTCTGCGTTGATGTAGATAAATAACTAATGTCTTTAATCTGCGAGTGTTAATGAGAATATGGAATTTTAGAAAAGCAGAATAGTGGACATTACTCACCATATTGTGTTAAATGTGGGCAAACCTATCCAGTTCGGGTTACTGTAGTTAAGAATGAATGAATACAAAAAATTATTAAAACAAAAAACTCTACATCATCATCATCTTCTTCACAACATGGCATAGGCAAGACGGTGCCTGTTCCATCTTCAAAGATCCTCCAGCCATCTCTTCCTGTGTCTACCCTCACACCTGTGTCCTATGTTTGGCCAGTCTGGAATCTGACATTCTTTCCAAGTGTTCTTTCCACCATTGTTTGTGTCATGAAAAATCTTTTAATTTTTATTAAAGATAAAAACTTGTAACTCTCCTCTTATGGCCTCATTTCTCATAGGGTCAAGTTTAGAAAACCTTTTAACTCCTCTTAAGATTGTCATTTCCAGGACTGTATTTTACTGTCTTGTTTAAATAAAGTATTTTAAAAAAACTTCAAATAAAATAACTATATGACTATATGCACAGAAGATGACATTATGGTTAAGTGATTAACCAAAGACAATTTTTTTTTTTTTTTTTAAGGAGTGAATCAAGAAAAAGTTGTGTATAATATTTGTGTGGGGCTATCAAGTTACTCATGCTATCATAACGTCAAACAATTATTCTACTACTGTTCTTCACATTTTTTTGTACTACAATCATAACGAGACCTCACATTTTTAAGTAAAATGGGTCTTGTCCTGTTCGAGGTTTTTGTTTCCATTTAAATAATTATAACTTGTTTCTTTTAAAGAATTATTTTTCTTACGTTACTGAACACTGCAAGACAACACTGTACACACACATTACATAAGAAACAAACAAAAACAACAATTTGTTTGAACACTACATGAAAAAATTTTGCTGTTTCACTGCATTGTTTGCTCTAGGTGACGTATTTCGCTTAATACAGCATTTTCAAGACACTGTCACTATAACACTGACTAGCTTTAATAATGACTTATCAACCTTGTAATAAACACGTGTTGTCAAAAATAGAAAATGACTTCTATAATCCAGTAGAGTACTACGGGCTAGGGTCTTACAGGCCACTGGCATGGTTTTAAAGTTGGCCCCCTTCGATTTCTATAAATTATCCTTACAGGTTTTATATTATCTGAATTACCGGTATTTTTTTAACTACTATGATTCTATATGAATCCAGCCAAAGGTCATGTCAGGTAAGAAATCAATACATAACGCCGAGATAACAGAACATTTTTACTTGTACTCAAGCTCTTGAATTGGTTTCTACGATTTAAGGAGGAAGTTGTTTTGGGATTTACAGAGGTCACTATCGCGGGCTACAGATCATAAATTTTGTTTCTCTGATATTTATCTTAAAATTATATCCTCTGCTAAGAACACCTTCCATTTCATGTAACTGAGTAGTCACTGAACACAGTGATACAGCAAAAATGTTTTTATAACTATTATATGTAATTAGTAACAAGAAATTATTTCAATAGTATTAATAATCAAACAACAAAAGCTGACAACAAACATGTAAAGAACGTCACAGAATAAAAACAACACTCAACACGAATTTACCTTCATCGGATTTTCACCACTGATAGGTAATGAAGGATTCTGAAAACAATAATAATTGTGTTATTTTAATTCACAATAATTTCTATAAACAGCTGATGCTCACCATAAATCACAGAAACGCAATACAGTAGATTCACTGGGACTGGGCTAGTTTGGATTATCAAACCTTTATCTTACTGAACATGTAGTAGAGCAAGAGCTGGCAACGAAAATAGTTATGGTATTTCAGCATACTTGTTACTTTGTAAGTTGGTAGGCACAGAGTGGGGAGTCTGGTTCCCTTGCCACCCTCAACGCCTTAACGGGCTAAACGTTATATCCGTATGTCTGGCTTTTGATATATTCAATTTGACAGTATAATAAATTAAAAAATACAATTGCCAGACACTTTTCTCGGTTCCAAGTTGCTGACAGACGATTTTAAAGTGCTGAAAGAAATGTACTATTAACAATGCAATACTGTAAGTATTTTCATCGCTAGCTCTTGGTCTACAGGATTGCCACAGCTGAATAATGAAAACAGACATTAAAGTACTGTCACATACTAAATTAAGATTGAATAAGTGACACCAAACTCATTCTCTCCAAAATAAATATTCTTTTTAGTATCCAAGATAATTTGGCAAGCATATACAAACAGCATTTGTATGTACTCAATTTGTGTATTAAATCTTCATGTGTCAAATCAAATTAAATTCTTCAAGTTTTGGCCACTGTTCTAATGTCAACAAAATAAAGTAAAAATTTTAAATACATTTTTATACATTTGAAAAATTCTGAGAACACAGCAGCAGAATTTTATTTGTTACTTAGCTGGAATTCGTTCAGATTGTCACAGTTTGGACTACCAAGACCTCCTCATGTACACACCGACTTATCGAGGAAACAACCAATGGTGCAGTTTCTATTCACAATCTTAAATTATAATTTTTTAACACTTTTCCTCCCTTAAAAATATATTTACCACTATTACTTTGTTTTCTCTACACATGTTTCATTTGTACCAAATTACAGTTGTCCTTTTACTAACAACAAACTGAAAATTGTTACTAATTATCAAACACACTACAATTCAAAAATGGTTCAAAGTAAAATTATTTTCTGTGGGGGAAGAAGTCAACATCAAGTTGGATTAAAGTAGTCCAACAGGATTTAGAAAAAAATAATATACACGCAGAAGAAGCAATTGAAAGAGAAGTTTTTCGGGCAAAAGTGTTAAAAATGGAAGGAGTCCAGGGTAGGAGAGAGAATAACGCAGGTTCAAAGTGGACCGAAGACAGGAAGAAGAGGCACAGTAAAAATATGAAAGAATATTGGAGAAAAAGAAAAGAACAAAGAATAAAGAACTGAAACATGTGGTCCTTAGATGGCCGGTATAAAAAAAAGTATATCAGTTTGGGTACTTAAACTACCTAGACTATTATAAATACTAACTATTACTATTATTATTATCCTCCCACAATCTTGCACCAAATGGCACTAGCAACCATCAATGAAAGATATCCCCAGGATGAGTACCTTAGAATCTATACAGACGGATCGCTCATAGGAAAACATGGAAAGGCTGGCGCAGGAGTACATTGTGAATTGTTCTCCCACTACATTTCAGTGGGAGAAAATAAAACCAGTTTTGACGGAGAAATAAAGGCAATACATATGGCATTACAACAACTCATACTCAGACCACTAGCTTTTAAAAAAGCCGTTTTTCTTGTTGACTCCAAGTCTGCAATCCAGTCTATCGCATCAAACAGACAGTCTATAGATAGCACTGTAAAAGAAACAAAGGATGCAATAAACCTTCTCAGTAAACAAGGGAAAAGAATAATTCTCCAGTGGATCCCCTCACATGTAGGAATAAGTGGGAATGAAACAGCCGACCTGCTAGCTAAAAATGGTACAACATTGCAAGGGAGAAAAACACTACACAGCACAAGAGCAATCAAAACACTTGTTAAAAACAAAACACAAGAGATGTTCACCAATGAGGCCCAGCCTTGCGTCTAGTGGTAAACGGTGGAAAAACATTGGAAACACTTGGAACAAAAACAAAAATATACCCAGAAACCAAGCAGTAGCGAACTTCAGACTCAATACTGGTCACGACTGCCTTGCTGAACACCTCCATCGTATTAAGATCTACAAATCCCACCACTGCACAATTTGTAAGCAGCTGAATACAGTGATGAACAGAGACCATCTTCTTGTGTGTTCGGGATTGGATCACTCTTATCAAGAGACAGGGAATCTACCAAAACTCTATTGGGGTGCCAGAAGACAAATGGAATGATTCAATGTCCTGCCATTACAAAACAACAACTATTATTAATTATTGTACCCATATAAAATATATTTGTATTTACTTTTATTTGAAATAAGCATTATTATTTTATTTCAAAAATGAAGCATTTATTTTATCAGTTTTCCTAATATACATTTCATTAGAGCTAAAATTGTCTAACACTGTAACATTGTCAAAGTTGGAAATCATATTGTAGTATGTTGTCAGCTATTTTGCAATATGTGTATTACAACATACATTTATTATGTAAAATTGATTTCAACCCCCCCCACACACAATGATTTCAATTAAAAGTTTAGTTGAATTACTGAATATTTTGTTACCATAGGATTACTGAAGGGCTTTGTGAGGATTGGTCAAAAAATATAACACAAATTTTAACTTATCTGTGTTGGACGTTTCGACAATGTTTATTGTCATCATTAGGACCTGTGTATGAATATGAATATATGAAGGCTGAGGATGGGTACAAAATGGTACCCAAAACATGTTCCTAATAAGGAAAGAAATATCTTGAGGCAAATTCATTATAAAAATTAAATATAATATATACATCAAGAACGGACTGTAGCAAAAAGTGTTGACAAAAAATATATATAAGTTACATTTAATATGTATAATTAAATTTACCTCAAGATGTTATTTTTCTATTTGGGTCATGTTTCGAGAGTTCCTGTTCTCTCATCTTCAGCCTTCGCGATCTTGTTTTTGGTGAAGTATTTGTGTGTTGGCTGCTGGATGCTATTAAGATTGTTTGTTGGTCTTTGGTATTTTAAAGTTGTATTATTGTGTGTGATTGTAGTATATATTTTTGTATTTTGTGTATTTTCGATGTTGAGTGCTTTGAATATTGTGTCATGTTTTGTATTGATTTGTATTTGTTCTGGTATTAGTTTGTTTTGTGTTTTATGTTTGTATATTTGTAAATTTTCCCAAATGTTCATTATGGTGCCTTTGTGTGGTATATGTTTTATTAGTGATTAAATATTAATCAACATTAAATTAAATTAAATCAAATCATGATTAAATATAAACAACTTTAAAATACCAAAGACCAATCACTAATAAAACATATACCACACAAAGGCACCATAATGTTTCTTAAGTAACCTGTATCAGTGAACTTTTATACCCATTGCAAAAAATATATAGCAACACGCAATGGGTATAAAAGTTCACTGATAGACAGCTATCAGTGAAAAACACCACAACAAACAGAAAAAGTGCCTAGAAAATAAAACTAAACTTAAATACATAGTAAACGATTATGGCACTATCCTTCCTCAAATCGTCACCAATACACTTAAGAAAATAAAAATGGTGGTCACATTTCGCACGAACAACAACATACACAAATTGTTTCGCCCTAAAATTATTAGACCACTGGAAGAAAAAACGGGCATCTACAAAATTAAGTGTAGTGACTGTAAGTGCTTTTATATAGGCCAGACGGGGAGATCGTTTTTACAACGATTTAAAGAACATGTACCTAAAAAGATGTAGGTCAATCAAAATCTAATTTTGGCCGACATTTAATGGATAGTAACCATAATTACACAAACCTGGCTACAAATCTTGCACCTTTACATGTTTGTAAAAAAGGCCGTTATATGGATGCCGCTGAGGAATTCGAAATTTATAAGGCACATAAATTATACCCTGAGCATCTATTAAACGATCATTTGACTTTCCATTCGAACGCGCTATATGATACGGCTTTACAAGTCTCAGAACGACTGAGACTTACGTCACAGATAAGACAGTGAATTGTTGACTAAAGACGGCAGTGTCGCTGTAGCTTCCCCATGGTGTGCACCGTTATTCTCGCGCGCTAATGATTGTTTTATATATGCGTTTTAAATGTTTTTGTTTTTTGTGTTGTGTCTTAATGTTGTGACGACCTCTAATGAGGAAAATAACCTGAGGATGGAACTTTAGTTCCGAAATGCGTTGTGTTTTTTAATATAAAACAAGTGAACCACAAGACGGACTATTCAGGTAATATTTAATTACTTAATCTATTTGTGGTTCGGATAAGAATATGAAGTATTTCAAAAGTTTTATGTTTGTATATTTGTAAATTTTCCCAAATGTTCATTATGGTGCCTTTGTGTGGTATATGTTTTATTAGTGTCACATTGGTTATGTCTGGAAATTCATGTCCTGTGTTTATTGCATGTGTGGCTAAATTGGATTTATATATTTCTGGTTTTTTGTATGCGTTTAGGTGTTCAAAATAACGTTTTTTCAGCTGTTTTTTTGTTTGTCCTATGTAACATTTATTGCAATCTTGGCATTCAATTTTGTATATACCGTTAGTTGTTGTATTATCTTTGTTGTGTGGACTATTTAGTTTTTGTAAATTATTTTTATTAGTTTTGTATGCTATTTTTATATCTGTGTTTTTAAATAGTTTTGTTAGCTTTGTCATTTTATTATTTATGTATGTGAATGTGGCCCATTTGTTGTTGTTGTTATTATTTATGTGCTGTTCATTTTGATTAATTCTTAATGGTTCAGTTTTTATTTTATATTTGATTTTATTTTCTATTTTGTTTACAGTATTTTTATTGTATCCATTTTTATAACCAATTTGGTATATTATATTTCTTTCTTTGTCAGTTTCTTGTTTGTTTAGGGGAATTTTGTGCAATCTGTTAAATAGCGAATAGAATGCTGCCATTTTATGTTGTGGTGGGTGGTCAGAATGGTTAGGTATAATGATGTTGGTAGAAGTTGGTTATCTGTATATTTCATATTGTATGTGGTTGTTGTTTTTTGTGATGTGAAAAACACAACAAAATCAACTATTTAGACATAACCATCACAAGAAACAACAACCACATGTTTGCATGTTGTTACTTAATAATGTTTTGTTTGTTAGTGTATCGTTATTAAAGTGTTTGCACTTGGCTGATAATGTTCACTGGTCTTAACCTATAAGTTATGAAATCTCTTTCTCGAGTATCGATTATTTTTTATTAATTCCACTATACTTCCCTTTTAACTTGCATGCTATTTTAATTCACTACACTTCTGGTGTTTTATTAGCATTCATTGCTAATAATTACCATTACTACACTATTATTTAAATGCACTTCACTTTGTTGACTAGGTTACCGATACATAAACAGATGTCATTGCACAGAATTATGGGTATCAAAATGGTGGACTTTTTGGCGTGGAGAGCTAAACTTCTCTCATCGAGTACTCTAGATAAACTGTGTCAAATTGGTAGTCTTCTTCTCCGTTCCCGGCGGCACCCGTGGTTTGCGTCTCGATTTTAATCGATCTGATTGGCTAAAATTTGGTGATATTACATTGTTTGAACATACTCCCTCGTCTACGAAATTAATTATTTTGTTTTAAGTGTGCATATTTGGGTTTGAGATTTAAAAAGTGACGCTCACCTTTTTTCCAAAATTTATGAAATATTTTAAAACAGATATAATTCCTTATAACATCTGGGATTTCTAATCCAGCTTTATAATCATTTGTCAAATGTTTTGCTGATTAATTCGCTACCCCACATGCCATACTTCTGTTTCTGATTAATAAAGATCATTTTTAGCACTTGTCTCTACTACAATGTTTCTTTATTACATCTAATTTAGAACATTTTAATTAATATTTTGTAACTCTTAATATATCGTTGCACTAATATACAGTCTCTTTCTATAGTTTAGTCACTAAATATTTACTGGTTTGACAATAGGCATCATGGTTATTACTCTTAATACTAAGTAATACATGGTTTGGTATGTTATTACCTTATTCTAAATTGAACATCTCATTTACTGATAAGTTTTACAATACATTTTCCTTGTTGGACTTTCTACATAGTTTGTAATTATGATTATTGAACTTGCATTTTGACTGCCATTGGTCATGTTCATTTAATATTTTATTAATATTTGGTTAATTAGTATAAATATTATTTGGTTGCTTCACCAATAGTTAGTCCTTTATATACTGGACATTTGAAGACTATTTATAGATAGTTACATTGTGTACATTTGTTGTTATTAACCAACAAGTGTAGATTTGTTAATACACTATGTGTACTTTACAATTTGTCATATTATTGATTTTGTTTCACATTATTTTCATTAATTGTGATATCTAATTGATCTAACTTCTGCCTCAGAGTTGTCTTTAGGTTATTTTATTGTTTAGTTATTTTAGGTTCACATGAGTATTACCTACATTATCTTTACATGATTTTTGCTCTTTATTTTATTACTTTTTAGTGTAAATTCCTTATGGGCTAGGTTATGTTTCCATTGTTGATACTTCCTGATCCCCATCAGGTTACATGTTGCATTTCATTATTTATTTTATACATTGTAGATTATTCATAACTAATATCATTTATTGAATGTCTTGGTTCATTAATTCTTATAATTTAAATACATTTATCAATTATTCATTTGGTTTTTCTTTGTCAGTGGGTAACATAACTTGATTTTAGTTGTACATACCATATAATCTTTTATTTTTATTTTACACACTAGTCCAGTGTTCCGCAACCTTTTTTTACTCATGGCACACCCCAGACAGCCTAGACTCAACACGGCACACCAATATTGTCTGTCCCCTCAAAATCATATGAATCTTAATATAATTACGAAATATTACGTCGTTATGTAATCAATTTTTATTATTATTATTATCATCATCATTATTGTTATTATTATAAAACAGGAATAGACTCATGCATTTATTAACTTTAATTCACTGTAGAAAATACGAATTTTAAAGTAAATAACTCTACTCATACCTTCAATGTGATACTTGAGCCTGCTTAGCTGCACACAGACGGCTGATTCGTGGTGGAATCGTTGACAAAGCAAGCCTCATTTCTTCATCGATGGATTTGAGTCTCTCTCTCTTTGATGTTTTAATTTCAGTCAACGTCGAGAAGCCCAGTTCACACAAATATGTAGTTGAAAATGGTAATAACACATTAACTGCCATCTCGGAGATAGCCGGGTATTCACTGCTTATTGACAACCAAAATGTTTCCAAAGGCACTTCGAAAAATTTTAATTTCAATGTTCTGTCTGCTTTCAAATCTGCCAGTTCCTCTTGTAAGCCTAAATTATTCGGAAGACGTTTCGAATCCATAATGAATGGATCACGAACCCAGTCAAAATCTTTAACACTCTCCAAAATATTTTTTGAAATTCTGCTGCAAGAGTACTAAATGTTCTTTAATTAAGTCCATCAACACCTTATTATCGTCAGCAAGGGGCCATACAGTTGGGAACATCTCACACGATCCATTTTCAATTGTCTGTATCCACAAATTTAACTTATTAATAAATCCTTGAATCTTATCCATACTAGTCAGAATATTTTCGTTTCTACCTTGCATTTTTCTGTTTAGTTCATTCAAGTGTACGAAAATATCTGAAAGATATGCCAACTTAGATACCCATTCATCATCTGCAAATAAATCCGCATACTCATGCCCTTCAATAGTCAAAAATGCAAGTACCTTCTCTTTAAGTTCAAACATTCGCATTAACACTTTACCTCAAGATAACCATCGTACTTCTGTATGTAGCAGAAGTGTAGTGTGCTCTGATCCCATTTCTTGACACAAAACGTTAAAAAGCCGCATATTTAGGGGCCACGATTCGATGAAGTTCACGACTTTTACTACTTCGTCCATCACAATTTTCAGAGGAGATGGCAAAGACTTAGCAACAATGGCTTCGCGGTGAATGAGACAATGGTCGGTTCGTAAGTTAGGATTTACTTCGCGTACTTTACCCACGAATCCTTTCACTCGGCCTGTCATAGAAGAAGCGGCTCCGTCTGTACAAACACTAATGCAATCTCCCATGTTAATTCATTACGGACCACATATTCATTAGTCATACGAAATATTTCTTCACCGGTTGCTCGCTCGGGTAGTTCTTTGCAAAAAAAGAAATTAGTTGCAATTACATCCCCATCAACATACCTTATGTAGGAAAGAAGTTGTGCGTGACTGCCAATATCGGTGGACTCATCGATCTGAAGTGAGAACTTTCGACTGCTCTTTATTTTTTCCTTCATAATGTCTTCGATGTCACTGGACATGTCACTAACTCGGCAGCTGATTGTGTCAGCAGAGAGAGGAATTTTTGAAATTTCAGTACCAGCTTCTAAACCCAGGACTATTTTTACCATTTCTTTACACGCGGGCATTAACAATGTTTCTGCTATTGTGTGTGGTTTTTTGGCCTTTATGATAAGTCCGGCTACCTTATAGCTAGCTTCCTGTACTTTTTGCAAAACACGTACTGACGTAGTCATGAGCATCACTTGTTTTTTTATTTTGTTCCAACAACCGACGAAAATAATTCACATCTTTACTTAACAGAGAGGAATGTTTTGTTGACAACTGTTGTTTCAATTTACTGGGAACCATAGCAGCATTACTGAGTTTTTCACCAAACACAACACACTCGGGGATTGGGCATGTTTTGTCACCACACCAAAAAAAAAACCGTAAGATAAATAATTATCACTATGTTGCCGGTGAACTACTTTCTGTTTCTTTTTTTCGGGCTCGATGGTTTCACTACTTGCACTCGAGGACAGACCACTCCATACAAGGAACTTATCCATATCGAAAAAAAAAATAGTTTAATAACACTGTAACAGAAAACAGTAAGACTGGTGTAGCAATCACAATATTCGCACTACTGGAGAGCACAGCTGTGATAGAACTGAACTGAAATACTGTAATTGTTGTCTGACAATGTGTGGGTCCTTCGGCGAAGGAAAAGAGCAATAAAGTTTAAGAAGCGCCGACAAACAGGCACAAATATCAAAACAAGGCAATCAAATAATAAAAGAGAGGGAAATTTTTGCTAATCCCCGCAATTTTAGTTAAAAGCACGTACAGCCAGCCATACACAAAAGATGCGGTGTTACAAAGAACTCTCTTGAATAGAGTTTAGAACGTTTAGAGTTTTGATCATAAACTCTATTGTATGATTGGTGCGGGATGCTAAAAGGCTTGCTAAAAGTCTTACGTGGCTTTCTATGCGGTGAACACAAAGCTTGCCGCCTGTAACCCATCAAACCGGCCCAATATTTCAGGCGACAATACAAATAACTTAAGATAAGCAAACTACGAGAGACATTTCATAAATAATGCATAGGTTGGCAACACTGCGTAGTGAAGGACGCGTCGATAGTGATTGTTACGTCAGTTGTAGTTCAAGGCTTGAGGAAGAAGCACGTGCTTTTGTTTCATCAATACCGTGTATTGTTTTTTAATAACGCGATTTAGAAATGGAGCCTGCACCGGTCTCGGGTACTATGACTGTTGAGGATCAAAGATCATACATTAAGATCGAAACGTTACGTGGCAAAAACCCAACCGAAATTCACAATGCTTTAAGTGAAGTGTGCGGTGCGTTAACAGTGGACAGTAGTACAGTTTCTCGCTGGGCAAATCGTTTTCTTGAAGGTCGTGTAAGCATAAACGATGACGCAAGACCAGGAAGGCCGAAAACAGCAACAGATGAAAGAAGTGTGAAACTTGTGGCAGATGTTCTTGAAGAAGATCGTTGTGTGACATGTGAGGAAATTTCCGAAGCCACAGGAATTTCAACAACGTCCGTATTCCGAATTCTGACACAAAATTTGAACAAGAGAAAAATTCTGCGCGATGGGCCCCTCACTGCTTGAGTGCTGAACAGAAGCAATGTCGCCTGGACATTGCGACCTTGCTGAAACAAAAATTTGACGTTGAAGGTCAAGCTTTCCTGCATCGAATCATCGCTATTGATGAAACGTGGGTTAGAGACTTTGAACCGGAGTTGAAATCACAGTCAAACGAGTGGAGAGGTCAATCCTCCCCACGTCCAAAAAAGTTTCGTCGAGCTCAATCCAAGGTGAAACAAATGATGATCTTCGCTTACGATCATCATGGAATCATTATGACAGACAGAGTTCCATGTGGTCGAAGTGTCACAGGACTGTATTATCGTGATTTTATTCAAAAACTGAACAAAACCCGACCTCAGTTGCTCAAAGCTGGGCCACTCATTCTCCATGACAACGCTCGCCCGCACGTCGCCAGTACCGTAGCTAAAAAGCTGCGTGAATACGGTTGGGAAGTGTTACCTCATCCACCCTACAGTCCTGACATGAGTCCTCCAGACTTTGACTTATTCCCAAAGTTGAAACAACCCATGCAAGGACATCGTTATTCATCTCTTGAAGAGCTTCCTGCCGCCGTTACCCAAGCCGTTCGTCAGATGAACAAAGATGGCGTATCAGATGGAATTGCAAAGCTTTCTACACGTTGGAACACGGTAATTGAGAAGCAGGGAGACTATATTGAAGGATTGTAAAGAGATGTTGTCAGAAAATAAACATGTAAGCAAATAAAAAAATTATGTACATTATTTATGAAATGACCCTTGTATAACAACAATAGAGTAAATAAATTACATTTAATTTCTATGAAAATATAACAGTTATCAGCATGTATTAAAGAATAAACAAGAACCTTCTTACTTAAAATTGACAATTAATTTATTACAATAATAGGTAAAAGTTCGCGTCACACCTTTCACCTTGTGACGGCACACCGGTTGCGGAACACTGCACTAGTCTATTATTTACAATCATCTGTTCATTACTTCACTCTCCTACTTTTTGTTATATATCTTTTATTTAAATTAATTTTCATTTAATGGTCATGTTTAAGTCATTGACTAGGGGTTATATACTGTTTTTTATTAATTATTTTCCTCAATCAGGATCACTATCTACTATTCTATTCATTTGGTATCTTCTTTTTGTTATTTATTTATCCTCTTGGTTGAGTTAATTAAATTTTTCCCTTTTTAAAACTTATTCCATTACTATCATTTCATTAATTTCATTTTATGGATGTTTTCAGTCTTCTTCTCACCGTTTGATCTATTGGGGATTGGGTCAATGTTGGTCTTGTCTGTTGTCATTTGTCTTCCTTTCTTCCATACTCAAGTATATTTATTAAGCCTGATTTCTTTCCTTTTCTCAGTTAGTTCATAATTTGGTCTACTTCCTCCTTCAATGTTTAAATTTTTGTTGTTCTGGTTGCATTTGATTGTTTAAGAATATTACTTGTTGCTGCTTGTGGTATTATGATGATATGTACTGTTACAATATATATAAACTATTATAACATCCATCTTTCCACTATCATTATCACAACATAAGCTGACATTACCGCTAATACTACTCCCAACAGAAAATATCTAACTGTTTGTAAACAAACGTGTTTAGTTTGAGTTACAACTTGCCAAACCAATATACATGGTGAGCAGACACTACATCGCCAACTAACAGTTTTTTTTCTATGACACTGAAAGCTGATGGTGTGTGCACTTGAATCTATATGCACACAAGGTAGGTGAACATATTTTACACATTATATCACGGTCCTGACTAAAAATAACGTTTATGACAAGGCTACACTGGTCTTCCACTTTGTTTTATTTTTTTTATTACTATTAAGTAATCATGTTTGTATTGTATATTTAGCACTGTCTGTTTATAGCATCAGACGCTTTACGTTGTGTATGACAGACTCATTATGTATTCACTCTTGCGTGGTGTTTCAAGTACTGCATGGTCATCTGCGACTTTAATTAGACTTTCAAAGTAAAGAACAGGTGACACGTGACATAAACTCACGTTACAAAATATGCCAACAACGCTATTATCTCTATGTTAAAGTACACTGAAACAAAATGACTCTTTTTTTCTAACTATAAAAGCTTCATTTTCTCACGCAAAGAATTACAAAAAAAAATGTTTCACAAAATTTGTCAAACAGTTTCAATTTGCCAAACATTCACAATCCCAAACAGTTTCAATTTCCAAATGTACTTAGAAGCTACTCAATGATGTATAATTTTCAGAACAGAAATATATACCGTTATGACAGTCCCACTGATCATCGTATGGTACAGTGGAAAACAAAATTACTGTTACAATATTATTGTTAGTTTATTTGTTATTCTAAAAGTAACTGTACGATTTACCAATTGATGTGTTTAGCTGTAAGGGGGACTTAGGACAAGCTGTGTTTGTTCTTACTTATGTAACGCTTTATATAACTATTCATGAAAATATTTTTGTTTACTCCAGAAAGACCTAAGACTTGCCAAAGGATACTTTCGCATTTATTCTAGTAATCAGAATAGTAAACAAGTGCACTATAAAAACTGACAGGATACAATATAAAACCATCAGTTCCAGCGAACTGCTTGGCTTCGCCTGGCTCGAGCTTGTGGCTTGTGCCGTATTGTACGTGTTAATTAGTTGTTAGATTTGAGTTGGCTTGAAGTTATAATAATTGTTTTAACTTAGTAAATTCTTGAAGTATTAAATTGTTCAAACTATAAACTGATATTAATTTACAAAAGTATAATGTTATATTCAATAAACCAATAATTCAGAGTATCTTGAATTTCTAAATTCTTTATTTAGGCAAACGTACCTGTTAAAGATACAGTATATAGTGGTGGACAATTAACTGAGCAATAGTTAAATATAAATGGGATTTATTTGAAATTACAAACGCATAAGCTGTGCTCACACAATACACACGCACTAACAACTACAATGACCTAGTTACATCTTACGTTTTTCAAGTTGGCACTAGTGAACATATAACTTCATTTAGATAATCACAAAGTATATAATATTCGAATCATTATTTATATTTCATAAACATCACTTTTAACTGATACTTAATGTTTATTCAACACTTCCCTTGTTTATGTAATATATATATAAAAATTCTCTGCATAAAAATTATTTAAAACTTTTACAAATGATTGACCGATGTAACTCAAAAACTGGACGTGCAAGTGGCTTGGTGAGGATATCTGCTGTCGGATCCTTGTTGTTGACATACTCTAGATTGAAGACCTTCTCTTCAAACTTTTCTCTTATATAATGGTATTGGACGTCAATGTGCTTAGTCCTTTTGTGAAAGACTGGATTCTTGATCAGTTGAATTGCACTTTTATTGTCCATGGACAGAGTTGTTTTTGTGCTTTTCAAGATGCATAAGTCGTTCATAAGTTTCCTTAGCCACATTATGTCTTTAACAGCTTGGCACGCTGCCATATATTCAGCATCGGTTGTAGACAATGCTGTTGTGGCTTGTCGTTGAGAACTCCAGGTAAGTACACTCGATCCTAGTTTGATTAAATATCCAGAAGTAGACTTGCGAGTTTCAATTTCTCTAGCAAAGTCGCATCACTATAGACTTGCAAATGAGTATTAATATCTGCTTTGAACTTTAGACCGTAGTCCAGAGTTCCCTTTAGGTATTTGAGGATTCGTTTCACAGCATTCCAATGAAGCTTGGTAGGTTTTTGAAGATAGCGACTTGCCTTATTAACAGCAAAAGACAAATCTGGCCTGGTACCATTTGATAGGTAAAACAAGCTTCCAACAGCTTCTGCATAAGGCGCGTTGACTATTCCAGTGTTCAGATTTTTATGAGCATCAGTGCATGTCTCTTCATGAGGATCTGCAGGGATTGTCACTGGATTTGCATTCTGCATCCTAAACCTTTTGATTACCTTTTCTGCATACGCAGTTTGATGGAGGAATATTGATCCATCCTGGTGTCTTTCAATCTGCAACCCAAGAAACATATTTGCCTGGTCATCAGTAACCTCAAATTCCTTTTTTAACCCATGGATGAGATTGTTGATATTGTCTTGTTTTTTAGCTGCAATTAGTCCATCATCAATATAGACAGCCAAAATCAGCCTTCGATCTTTATTCGTACTAGTGAAGATACATGGATCTGCCTTGGTAGATTCAAGTCCGTACTTCTTTAGAAATTTGGTAAACCTCTGGTTCCAACATCTGGAGGATTGTTTGAGTCCGTATATGCTCCGAAGCAGCTTGCAGACTTGATTTGTTCCATTTGAAAAACCTTCTGGTTGCTTCATATATACATTCTCTTCAATCTCACCACTGAAATGACAACAGATTGGAATTTGACTGTGAAAACGTTTCCACGTTGCTCAGTAACCATGGAATCATGCACCAGCATTCAGTGGCATATGCACCAGAACAAAATGGATCAGCCGAGAGGGAGAACAGAACAGTAGTTGAAGCAGCACGTACTATTCTGCACGCAAGAAAGTTCAAACAGACTTTTTGGGCTGAAGCGGTCAATACAGTGGTGTATGTATTAAATCGCACAAGTACAAGTTCAGTAAAGGATTTCACTCCTTATGAACTTTGGCATGGCCGTAAACCAAATTTAAAAGATCTACATATATTTGGAGAAAAAGTGTACTCACACATTCCCAAGATCAAAAGGAAGAAGTGGGACGCTAAATCTGAAAAGGGATATTTTATTGGATATGAAGACCATATTAAAGGATTTCGAGTTTGGTTTCCTCACAAAAAAACAAGTAAATGTAGTGCGTGACGTCATTTTCACGAATACATTTGAAAGTGAAGAAGAAAATGATGAAAACAGGGAAGAATACACATCATTATTCTTACCCGATAAAAGAAAGATAAAGTTCCTGAAGTTGTTCAAAACAACTTTTGTGTTGAAGATCATGATATCGTTCAAAATGATATAACTTCTGAGGATCAAGTGCAATCTGAAGAGTCTGAAATAGCTGGTACTGAGAATGACCAGACTACAAACTACAGAAGCAGACTGCGCCAATCATCGACAATCAAACCTCCAGCGAGATATGCTGATTATGTTAACATTGAGGACTGTTTTATTGCAGAAGGTACTGAACCTCTCAATTACCAAGAAGCTGTAAACAGTGATGATGTTGAAAACTGGAGTATTGCTATGAATGAAGAAATAGAATCTCTTCTTAAAAATCACGTATGGGATCTAGTTGAACCACCACCTGGGGCCAATTCATGAGAAATCGCTGGGTCTTCAAGATTAAAATGGATCCAAATGGAAATATTCAAAGGTACAAGGCAAGACTAGTTGCCAAAGGCTTTGATCAAAGGGCTGGAATTGATTTCAAGGAAACTTTCAGTCCCGTAGTAAGATTTGATTCAATTCGAATGATTTTATCTATTGCAGCAAAAGAAAAACTCAAACTGAAGCAGTTTGATACCAAAACTGCTTTTCTAAATGGTGAGATTGAAGAGAATGTATATATGAAGCAACCAGAAGGTTTTTCAAATGGAACAAATCAAGTCTGCAAGCTGCTTCGGAGCATATACGGACTCAAACAATCCTCCAGATGTTGGAACCAGAGGTTTACCAAATTTCTAAAGAAGTACGGACTTGAATCTACCAAGGCAGATCCATGTATCTTCACTAGCACGAATAAAGATCGAAGGCTGATTTTGGCTGTCTATATTGATGATGGACTAATTGCATCTAAAAAACAAGACGATATCAACAATCTCATCCATGGGTTAAAAAAGGAATTTGAGGTTACTGATGACCAGGCAAATATGTTTCTTGGGTTGCAGATTGAAAGACACCAGGATGGATCAATATTCCTCCATCAAACTGCGTATGCAGAAAAGGTAATCAAAAGGTTTAGGATCCAGAATGCAAATCCAGTGACAATCCCTGCAGATCCTCATGAAGAGACATGCACTGATGCTCATAAAAATCTGAACACTGGAATAGTCAACGCGCCTTATGCAGAAGCTGTTGGAAGCTTGTTTTACCTATCAAATGGTACCAGGCCAGATTTGTCT
The DNA here is from genome assembly GCA_034769895.1 of Magicicada septendecula. Lineage (NCBI taxonomy): Eukaryota > Metazoa > Arthropoda > Insecta > Hemiptera > Cicadidae > Magicicada > Magicicada septendecula. The sequence goes on from CM068370.1 coordinate 22,611,363, forward strand.
TTTGCTGTTAATAAGGCAAGTCGCTATCTTCAAAAACCTACCAAGCTTCATTGGAATGCTGTGAAACGAATCCTCAAATACCTAAAGGGAACTCTGGACTACGGTCTAAAGTTCAAAGCAGATATTAATACTCATTTGCAAGTCTATAGTGATGCGACTTTGCTAGAGAAATTGAAACTCGCAAGTCTACTTCTGGATATTTAATCAAACTAGGATCGAGTGTACTTACCTGGAGTTCTCAACGACAAGCCACAACAGCATTGTCTACAACCGATGCTGAATATATGGCAGCGTGCCAAGCTGTTAAAGACATAATGTGGCTAAGGAAACTTATGAACGACTTATGCATCTTGAAAAGCACAAAAACAACTCTGTCCATGGACAATAAAAGTGCAATTCAACTGATCAAGAATCCAGTCTTTCACAAAAGGACTAAGCACATTGACGTCCAATACCATTATATAAGAGAAAAGTTTGAAGAGAAGGTCTACAATCTAGAGTATGTCAACAACAAGGATCCGACAGCAGATATCCTCACCAAGCCACTTGCACGTCCAGTTTTTGAGTTACATCGATCAATCATTTGTAAAAGTTTTAAATAATTTGTATGCAGAGACTTTTTATATATATTACATAAACAAGGGAAGTGTTGAATAAACATTGAGTATCAATGTGAAACATATTAAAAGTGATGTTTATGAAATATAAATAATGATTCGAATATTATATACTTTGTGATTATCTAAATGAAGTTATATGTTCACTAGTGCCAACCTGAAAAACGTAAGATGTAACTAGGTCATTGTAGTTGTTAGTGCGAGTGTACTCTGTGAGAGCACAGCTTATGCGTTTGTAATTTCAAATAAATCCATTTTTTATTTAACTATCGCTCAGTTAATTGTCCACCACTATATATTTTTAACAAATAGCAAACGTACCTCTAACGATTACTTCACTTAGCCCCTCGAGTGAGTGATCGCGGTGTTTTACATTCAGGTAGAACATAAATGGTGTCAGAGGTGTGGGGTACACCTGAAAGATATCCTGAAGAAAGGTTGTTCGAATAGAAGAAAGAAAAATCTCCATCGCCTGCACCTGAAGGACTTCACTTGAGACTTGGCAGCACACACAAGTAAGTGACAACTAGTAGGTTAGTGTGGAACGCCATGGAGAAATATGTAAAAAATGAGTATAATTACCATAATGTCTCTTATAAAATTAGATACCGGTTTTCAACTAATACCAGAGTATGGTGATGATAAAAACAGATTTACAATCGTATATATTTAGGGTGTAAATTTCGTCTTACAAAACGTAAAAACTGAGGAATATAATAACTATTTACATGTTGCAAAAATTAGGCTTAAGGGTGAGATAGGAGCAGCAGTGCGTAGATCCGATATAGAAACGTGGAACGAATTAATAGAATTTTTAAGGAATAGAATCGACAAACAACAAAGCGAATCCTTTTTAGAAGACCAACTTATCTGCATTAAACAGAAACCAAACGAAACTATCAACATTTCGCGGACAGAATAGAAAAAATAGGACATAAGCTAATAATAGCCTTATGCAGAACGGGTATAGACAGTAAAATGGCCGAATTAAGCACTGAAAGACGCATACACAAAAGTTTTATTAAAGGAGTATCTGAACCATATAAAAATATCTTATTAAATAGGAAAACCAGTTCATTTAACGACGCTGTAAAAGACGCTCTAATGTTAGAATTAGAATTCGAAGAAGACAGGGCCTTAAACAGATGGAAGACATTCGATAACGATCGCTGTTATAAATGCCATAGCTTTGGTCACAAAGCGATACATTGTAGAAACAATACTAGAGACGTTAAACTTACAAACAGTAAACCTGCAACATGCTATAATTGCGTAAAACCAGGGCACTTTGCTAGAGACTGCCGCCAGAAATATAATAAACAATTTACAAAGAATCGAAAACTTTTTTACAACAATAAATCAGAAACTATGATACCGGGAAACGACATGCGCCTTCCGTCAACCTCTCGCAACGGTGTGTCCGTAGTTACGAAGTCGGGAGATTGCAAAGCAATGACAAAGTGTACCTACAATTAGAAATAGCAGAAGGAGAAAATAAAACATGTAGAATGTTAGTAGACACCGGTTCTGACAAGATATATACAGTGGTAACGTTAACAGATTAAATTTAGCAGGAATAAGTGGTACCGGTACAGTAACTTCATTAGGCGAGGCTGACTGCCACATTAAGATTAACGACAAAATAACAGAACATACTGTGCATATAGTATCTATAGGTTTCCAATTACAAGTTGATGGTATAATAGGGATGGACCTATTAAATAAATTGGGAGCGACAATACATTGTAAGGAAAGAAGTTTAGAAGTAAATAAAGCAAAAGCATGTAACGACGAAATAAAAATAGACGTTTAATGAAGAAATTTGTGTTAGTGGTTGAAATCACAATCAGAATGATCACTGTTGCACACCACTATATAAAAATTATTCCGATTAGCGCTTTCAAGCTTCACAGCTCATCGTCAGATCAGGAATAGACGGAAAATATTTAATACCCAACCCTTCACCCCTCTCCCCCACCCTGCTCACCCACAACAAACTAAAAATTAATGACCCTTCAGGGAGTTAAAAACAAAAAACCTTCAGGGGTCATTAATTTTTAGTTTGTTGTGGGTGAGCAGGGTGGGGGAGAGGGGTGAAGGGTTGGGTATTAAATATTTTCTGTCTATTCCTGATCTGACGATGAGCTGTGAAGCTTGAAAGCGCTAATCGGAATAATTTTTATATAGTGGTGTGCAATATTGATCATTCTGATTGAAATAAAAATAGCTACCAAACATTTGACTAACAAAGAAACTAGTGAACTTTTGAAATTGTGTAATGCTTACCGAGACATTTTCAAGAAACCATATCAATATCTGTCATGTACTAGTACTGTTAAACACGAAATTCCTGTAGACTTAAGCCAAACACCTATTAATCAACGACCGTACAGATTGCCGGAAGCACAAAAACCGTTAGTCGAAGAACATATACGCGATATGACAGTGAATGGCATAAGAAAAAGTACTAGCCCTTGGAATGTGCCAATCGTCCTTGTACTCAAGAAAGGGGTGAGTAAAACCAGATTTTGTACAGATTACAGAAAGTTAAACGAGGTCACTAAGAGTGACGCGCATCCCTTACCTAATATTCACGAAATTTTAGATCAATTAGGCGGAATGCAGTACTTCTCTACGTTAGACTTATCAGCAGGTTTTCACCAGATTGAGATAAAAGAAGAAGATAAGGAAAAAATGGCATTTAGTACGCCTCAGGGTCATTTCGAATACGAACGCATGCCTTTTGGATTAAAAGGAGCACCAGCTACCGTCCAAAGACTTATGAACGAAGTATTAAGAGGTTTAATTGGTTCTATTTGCTTTGTGTATATTGATGACATTGTATGTTATGGTAGAAATCTAGAAGATAGCCTTGCTAATCTAGAATCAGTTTTTAAAGATTAAGAGAACACAAGTTACTTCTAAATGCAGAAAAATGTTCGTTACTATGTACTAGTGTAACGTATTTGGGACATGTCATAAGTAAAGAAGGTGTTTTGCCGGATCCTTCTAAAGTAGACGCTGTAAAGAAATTCCCAACCCCAAGTAATGTGAAAGAATTACAAAGTTTTTTAGGTCTAGCAGGTTATTACAGGAGGTTCATAAAAGACTTTGCAAAAATCGCTAAGCCACTAAATTCACTATTTAAGGACGGAGTTGAATTTCAATGGAAATCGGAACAAATCCAAGCATTTAGCACTTTGAAAGAGATATTAATAAGCGAGCGTTTGTTACAATATCCAGATTTTAGTAAAGAATTTGTGTTAACCACTGATGCATCCAAGGAAGCATTCGGGGCTATACTGTCACAAGGGGACGTAGGAAAGGACAAACCAATATAGCATATGCAAGCCGAACTCTAAACAAAGCCGAAAAGAATTACTCGACAACGGAACAAGAGCTACTTGCCATTGTCTGGGCAGTTAACATTTTAGACCCTATTTATGGGGTAGGTTTTTTTAAAATAATAACCGATCACAGACTGATAAAGTGGTTGATTAGTTTAAAGGACCCCAGAAGTAGACTGACCAGATGGACCATTAAATTAAGTAAGTATGATTTTGAAATTATACACAGACCAGGGAAGTGCAATCAAAACGCGGACGCACTTAGTCGAGTAACTATAGCGAAAGTAGATATAACGCCAGCAGACATATTAGCCAATCAGAAAAAGGAAGCTCTGAAAGAGATCGACAAGATTTTAAAACAATATGAGAAGGGCAATCAGGGGTACCTGTACTATATAGACAATAAGGACCGAAGGAGGCTTACAGTTCCTAGAGATAAGCAAATAAAAATAATGGAGGCTTACCATGATACACCTTTTGGAGGCCATCAAGGAGTTGTAACGGTACAGAATTGTGTGTGAAAAAGATAATAATTTAAATCAGTTTTAATTTCAAAGCAGTCGGTGTTCACCTTTGTGGAACCTCGATTTAACCAACCACGCACGCAGTGTTATTACAAAACAACACGTCTGTGTTTTGTCTCTGGACTCAGACAGGCCGGATATATTACGTAACGACATACAGTTTGTGGCAGTCGTGAATCACGGAAAAAATGAAGCCATGGCGTAGATTTCACCAGGCGGCAAAATGTTGCAAAACTCGCTGACCAGATTCTATAACATTTTAAAAGAACCAATTGGAGTGCAGACTGGCGATCACGTGACCAGACTCACCCTGGGCAATCACTGCCCTAACGCCAGCTTAAGCGTTAGTCAACTCGTAACTCTGACCGCGCGGTCAACCCGTAAGTGCTCGAGCGGAAAAGTCGGCCGACAAAATAAAAAAGAAATGTTATTCTAAAGTGAATTAAAATAACAGTGACGCATATAATACGAATCAATCACAACAGTATCGCAATTAAATAGTGTCAAAACCAATTTAGGGTGTATTAACCAAAAAACAAGTGCATTCACAGCAAAGGTGCAACACAGCGGAGTTCATCAGCCGTTCAATATAATATTATAGTTCAATATAAATGAATTGTAAATTTAAAATGTAAAACAGAGATCTCTAAGGGAAACATATTGTTACGACGGTCTACTAGGTACAGTGGAAACAAAATAAGTACAAGACACCAATTAAGTCACTAATCACACCTTTAATTGTTACAGTAAAACAGTTCGTAATTAACAACACAGTCTCTACAACAAATCAAATGAAAATTGTTCACACGCAATAAAATGTCCACTAATATTAAAACTCAATTGTATTACAATTATACCGTCCGAATATAAAACGCAACACTTCACTAATAACTACTTGAACGTACACAGTAATAACTCGAACCGCTCTGTAAATATATCGCACTAATACTCTCGAACCGCACAGTCAAAAATTCGCCTCATACTAAATTGAACGTCGTTTGAGTACCGGTATTTATAGCCAGTCGAATATCTAGACGATTCCTAATTGCGTCGTAGCGTGCGTATGAACTACGTAATTAACGGCGGCCTTGACATAGTCCGCACGGCTGGCGGCATCGAGAAGTTTCTCGTAGATGCATACACAAGCACGTACACCACACGCGTACACTCTGGATCTCTCTGGAACGTTCTACAAACACGTAGATTGTTCATGATGCCGTAACACTTCCCCCTCCTTAAGCCTGTTCGTCCCGAACTGGCAAACCGTCTCTAAAGTTGTACTTAGCCAGGCGATCTAGGTGGACGACCTTGAACTTTCGCTGGCCTTCCTGTTGAATCCGATAAACAACATCGTTAATTCTTTTTTTTACAGTGTAGGGTCCTTCCCAGTTAGACTGAAGCTTAGGTGAGCGACCACGACGGCGCTTTGGATTGAACAACCAGACCTGATCTCCTTCTTGGAAACCCACACTATTGCTGCGAATGTCATACCGAGTTTTCATTTTATCACTGGCAAGCAATCTTCAGCCGTCCTCTTACCAAGCGATTCATTTCTCGCAGTTGGTTTTCTAATTGCGAGGAATAGTTCTTTAGCTCTTGGGACTGAGTCTCAGGTGATCCAAACATCAAGTCCCCAGGAAGGCGAATCTCCCGCCCAAACACCAATTTTGCTGGAGTCATTCCGGTTGTGTCGTGTACTGATAACCTATACGCCATAAGGAATAGTGGTGTACGTTGGTCCCAGTCTGTTTGGTTCTTGCCAACAACTTTCGAAAGATTGCGTCGTAGCGTGCGTATGAACTATGTAATTAACGGCGGTGCGACATAGTCCGCACGGCTGGCGGCATCGAGAAGTTTCTCGTAGATGCATACACAAGCACGTACACCACACGCGTACACTCTGGATCTCTCTGGAACGTTCGACAAACACGTAGATTGTTCGTGATGCCGTAACAATATAAAAAGAGTACTGGTTGATTTAGTAGTAACGTAATGTAATGGTTCATTTAGTAGTAATGCAACTAACAAATAGGTAAGGCAAGTTGTTTTTTTCTATGTATACTTGTGTTGGTTATTATTGTTGGAGAATAAGCGAGTAATATGAAACGATGTGATTTTTCTATGTAATATATAAGCGGAAGTTGTAATAGTAAGAAAAGGTAGAGCCAGAAAAGCTAATAATCTGTTATGTTGTTAGTTCACAAAGTAAATTGAAGAAGTTTTACTCAATAAACGAGAGAGAATTTATTAGAATTGGAAAGACTGTGTTTAGCGTATTATTTCGCAATAAAACCCAAGTAATCCTTCTGCAACTGGTTTCGTCTGTAGAACCCTGGAGTGAAACCCGAAGGTAAGATATTATCATTTGAATTAAAACGTAGAGTTTCAGAGTTGACAGAACTACCGACATTATTAAAAATAACTACATCTTTGAAAAGACGTTCCAAAAAGTTGCCTTGGATATAGTAGGTCCGTTACCAAAAAGCTACGTGGGAAACCAGTACATCCTTACCTTCCAAGATCACTTCTCTAAATATCCTGAAGCCTTTCCTTTACCAGCCCCAAAAAGCAACTACGATAGCAAAGATATTTGTAGAAGAAATTATATGTAGACATGGCACTCCTGAGACATTGCTTACGGACCAAGGAACAAATTTTACTAGCCAACTATTTCAGGAGATATGCAAATTATTAGACATCAGTAAAATCCAAACTACCGCCTATCACCCACAGTCAAACGGAATTTTAGAAAGAAGCCACCAGACGATAATGGCGGGACTAAGTCAATTTATTGATGAAGATCAAAGAAACTGGGACGTGTGGTTACCTTATGTAATGATGGTTTACAGATCGACGCCCCATAGTACAACAAAGTACTCTCCTTTACAACGTAACATAACAACAAATTGTGAACAAAATTAAATGTATTTTAATTTGTATAGCCCCACGTTCTTTGGGACGACAATTCTACAACGGTACAAATACAATTATTTAATATAATTTAATTTGTGGAGCCCCACGATCTTGGAGCGCCAATTCTATGCAACGTAACACATAATTAAATGTAAGCGTGTCGAGCCCCAAGTTAACGGGCAACAAAATTATATAACAACACAATTATATATGCAGGTTGTAAGTAATTATAACAATACCAGGTGTAACTATAATAAGAGTAGTAGATTTATGAGTAGTTCAAAATTCATATTTATTGTTTTATCAAGCATTATAAATAATAAAACATTGTTAATACTCTCCGATCGAGATATCACTCATTATTAGATATTTATCGCTTACGCTATACGTGTTACACACATTTAAAACACTCTTACATCTAGAAATGTTAATAATATTAATCTAGACATTTATTCTATTTGATTTACTAAAACAAAATAGAATTTAAATGTAATTTAATTGAATTCTTTTAATTCAGATCTGACCACAGCTCAGTCTATACCAATATTTCAAAAAAATAAATTTAAAATTATATTCATTACTCTTAGACTGGCATTTGTGTTAATATTCAAAATTTAAATTATTCTTTTCTACAAAATGCAAATATCAAATCATTTCAATTATCTCAAATTTAAATTATCTCATTTCATTTAAATTTGATCTCAAATTTTAACTCTTTTTTTCTATATTTCTTTATATGCGATCGGTCATTCTTACGACTAAAACATTTATCTAAGATTCTAATATATTATTTCTAATTATAAACTTTTTTTTAATTTATTGTCTTTTTATATAGTCTTTATGAGCTCTTTTTAAAAAAATCATTTATAAATGCATTATGCATGTCACCTCGCGTGTTGATGACCTTACGACTTATTGACGGGGTCCAGCGTTGTCCAGAGTTGGGTTTCCATTACTCCTGGCTTGGCGTGGTCCTGGATATGTCCAGAGTCCAGCATCGTTCTCCAGCAGTGTGTGGTCCGTCCCAGAGAATTACTGTCTGCTGCAAGGTGGATCTCAGTCGTCGGTTAGGCGTTTCAAAAGCATCTCCGAACGTCCAGCATCCCGCGTCGCTCTTGTAGCTTCTCCGTAGATACTCTGCTGACTTAAACAGTCCCGGTACTTTACGTTTCGTGAACTATCGTAAACATAATTCCTGAATGTCTTTATTCGTTCACAGAGAAGACTTATAATAAAATAAAACTGTTCTGTCGACGGACAGCGTGTCCGACTGCAACTGTGTCTTGAAATGAAGAGAAGGGTTTTCAGTTGAACCCTTAATTTATACCCTCTCGAGATTCCGCACCTGTTGGTTCCGAAATCATCCTGTCGAGACCTGCAGATCACATGCTAGCCCCCACTCCCGAACCTTTTAATGTATTTGCAATTTTTCGCAAATGGCAATGTTTTGCACGGAATCGAGATAGCACAAATCACAGCTAATTTGATTAAGCACTCACTGTATTAATTTGAGCGTCTTAGGGTAATTTGCGTATTTTTGGCACGTTTATTTCGCACTGTCTTCGCGTAGTGTGTCCCATTAACGTCATTTTCATACTGTGGATAACTATAAAATTTACACACACTTTGGTGCCTTTTGTTTGTTTATACACTAATTAGTTTTCACACAGTGAATTAAAATAATTATTTTATTAATTATTTGGGGAGGGTAGCTGAGATTCCTGTCTGTGCATGCATCACTACCACACACAAGATACACGCGTAACACACATACAATCGAACACGTGTTCCTTGCCTGTTGAAACAGGTTAATTTCTCCCCTAGTATAACAATGAAACATTTTTACAATCCCAGACCTGTCCATTTACCCCAAACTTATATTAATTTTACAAATTTTATATTTATTTAAAATAATGCTCAATACAGCATATGGCTGTATCGTTGCACCGTATTATTTGTACATGGACGGGAATGCGCTTACCAACAGACTGTATACGAAAAGAAATACAGCAAGATTTAAGCGAAGATGCTCTAATACAAGAAATTAAATGAAGAATAAAGCTAGCAAATCAGAAGGTGATAGATAATATTCAACGGAAAAAGGAAAACAGTAAAATACAGTACGATTTGAAAGCAAGAGAAAAAAGGTTTAACGTTGGCGATAAGATACTATTACACCAGCCGCTAGTTAGACGAGGTAGAAGTAAGAAGCTAGTTAAACCTTGGGTAGGACCCTATACTGTAGTAGAAGTAAATAGTGATGTTAATATAACTATAAAAAGGGGAAAACATCTACACAAGGTTCATGAACAAGGTTCATTGACACCGTGCGTCAAGGTAAACTTAGTACGATGTTAATATCACCAGAAAAACTCAGTATGTATCTAAATAAAATAAATTAACAATTAAGGACAGGTTCCACACTGCCGCTTGTTGTCACTCAACAAACAATATATATGTACTATGATTTTATAGAATCCGTGGCGTTACTAGTTAACGGCCACATTATCCGCATTTTCCTAAGAATCCCACTGAAATATGTTGACCGTACCTTTACCCTATACGAAGCACTACCTATTCCAATTCCCACTCCTAAGACTAAAGAAAATTCGCTGCATACTTTTATCAATCCTGGAATGGAGTTTCTAGCCATCTCCATAAACGAACAACACTTCATCCCGATGACGCAGAGACAAGTAGACGAGTGCAAAGGAGGAAGTACCAAGATCTGCAATGGCCCGAACGTTGTTAATCATCTGAACTCTGGACTGGAAACCTGCGAGACAGCCTTCTTCAAGGGAATAACACCTCCGCTGAACAGATGCGACACAAGAGTGACTTACATTGGAACGTCCATGTGGGCAGACATTCCGAAGACACCAGGTTGGCTGTTCGTCATCCCAAAAGAAGAGAGCCTCACCATTACCTGCATAGGCCGCGATGGACATCCAGAACATGATGGGACTGAATGGGTTCACGGAACAGGAATACTAGAATTACCAACGAAATGCCAGATGACGGGATCATCCTTCACGATTTACAGTACATTAGCATATAGATCTTTAGAAAAGGAAAATATCAGTAATGTAATTACCATACCAAATGTAAATTTTAATAGTTATTTTAAAATCACTAAGCAATTGGCTGAATCTAGTAATCATTTCAAATATGTGACTAGTAGATTTCAATATCTACAAACAGCTAGTATTAAACTAAATATGTTAGATGATATTATGCGTCAGTATGAACCAAATAATTTTATTCCAGAACCTAGGCATTATATTTCAGCCACAGTTTTAGTGATCCTCATTGTATTAGGTTGGTATTTTAGAATAGATAAACTATGTAGAAACAAGAAACATGTAAAATTTCTCCCGATTACTTTTAAAAGAAATAGAAAAAACAAAGAAGACGAATTAACAGTTGATGAACTAGAGAATATTCCGTTAGAAGAGAGAATAAAAATGAATAGGAGGAAATAAATTTGTATTTAGGAGCAATGCGTCAGGCAAGATGCATCGTCCTAAATAAGGGGGAAAGTGTTATAATATAATAATATAATATTAATATAATATCGTTAGTTTATTTGTTATTCTAAAAGTAACTGTACGATTTACCAATTGATGTGTTTAGCTGTAAGGGGGACTTGGGACAAGCTGTGTTTGTTCTTACTTATGTAACGCTTTATATAACTATTCATGAAAATATTTTTGTTTAATCTAGAAAGACATAAGACTTGTAAGAGGATACTTTCTCATTTATTCTAGTAATCAGAATAGCAAACAAGTACACTATAAAAACTGACAGGATACAATGTAAAAGCATCAATTGCAGCGAACTGCTTGGCTTTGCTTGGCTCGAGCTTGTGGCTTGTGCCGTATTGTATGTGTTAACTGGTTGTTAGATCTGAGTTGGCTTGAAGTTATAATAATTGTTTTAACTTAGTAAATTCTTGAAGTATTAAATTGTTCAAACTATAAACTGATATTAATTTACAAAAGTATAATTCAATAAACCAATAATTCAGAGTATCTTGAATTTCTAAATTCTTTATTTAGGCAAACGTACCTCTAACGGTTACTACACTTAGCCACTCGAGTGAGTGATCGTGGTGTTTTACATTCAGGTAGAACATTACAGACACCAATGAAGTCACTAATAACCAGCTTTAATTAATCAAAAATGACAGTTTATAATTAACTTGCGCAATAATCTAAGTAAATTTGTTCGAACGCAATAATAATGTCAAATAATAAGAGTTCCACACTGATTATAACACAACACTTCGCTACAATAATTCGACAACCACTCGATATCCGCTAAGGAAATCGCTCAACATGACTGACTGACAAAGCCAGCCTCTGTCCCTTTTATAGGTAGCGCACATGCTCCAGAATAGTTTTCCATCCTTACTGCATACCAGCTTAATGTGTATCTCAAGTGTTCTTGAACACTCTACTCTAGAACATACTTGTGTGCGGCCTTGACTGAGGCTACACCTGCTCGACTAGCAGAGGGAAGGGTGGAGGACGCTCTTGTCTGTTCGATAGGGTTTTCGTTACAATACTTTTAGATAGTAGAAATTCATGATACTAAAAAAAAATAACTGAAATGTGTCTGCCTAATGTAAAAATTGTGTCTGATCAAACAGAAAAAAATTTAATTCATACTGTACCGTACCTGAAACTATAGCCTACATAATGTACAGTTTTGTACATAAAGTAAGGTATTCTGTATTGTTTGTGATCCAATTCTTAAATTCAGCCTTTTATCAGAATTAATGTTACAAACTGAGAAATAATTATCACAATTCGATATACAGAGTGATTCAAAATTGCACGACCATCTTTAGGAAGCTCATTCTATAGCTAAAAATAAGAAAAAAAGTTCACATAAACATAGGTCCGAAAACGGTTCGTTAGCAAGTTACGGCTTGCGAACCAGTTTGGCCTGATTTCTGCTCCCATGGTAAAATGATCCCATACTGAAATTCTTGGGGTAAAAAGTGAAGGGTAAAGCTGTTGGTTTCTTATGGTTTTTGGTCTGAAAATTTGAATAAAAGAGGTCCCAGAGCTTTAACTCAATTAGTTTCTAAGAAAAACTGTGTAAAACAAAAAATTTGAGTCAAAAAACACTCATTTTTAGATTTGGGATAAAATAACTTCGCTAATTTGCTAATAAACAAATAAAAACTTCTAACTTACATTCAAAATTATTTTAGTGCTTACATATAAAATCAAAGATGTTTTGGTCGCAACTAATTTATGCATATCAGAAACTCAGACCCACATATGTTTAACTACCAGAGTATACCTACAGATCTCATTAAAACATCCAAAAATGCAATAATATACTTATTCCATTGAATTATCCCAACAAAAAGTGAAAAACATAAAAAACATAACTACAACCAATTAATTCTAATAATAGCTGACGTGTAAGTATCAGTTACAAGTCACTACTACAAGACTCTTACAACAAAAGCAAATCAAACTGATGAGAATGTGAACTATGACGAGGAACTGATGGACACAAAACTCTTACACTTCATGTGTTGCTTACTTCATTTTTCATATTCATCTTCATCACAATCATCATCACTGTCATCGTCACCAAACAACCTATCTAGTAACAATATACAAAGTTCCAGCCTTCATGTCTTCAGTTGCAGGTAGCAATTTCCACCATCTGAATAAGTCATCACCATACTGCCATACTAATACCATACCATACCATACCATACCATACCATACCTTACTAATTCTCACTTTATATCTTCTGCCTTCCACGTTCACTTAATAATTAACTCCTGCATACTGATTCCTGTCAGAAAGCTTTTGTTTTTCCAATATGATTTATGAGACATCTTCATTATGCTATACTCTTTAACATATTTTTCACTCTGTCAACTTGTGTGATTTTTCCTGTTTTCCTCCAAAGCAATCGTTCATAACTTTTGACATGTTTTCCTCATTCTTCTTCAGTTTCATGTCTAAACCATCACCTCACATTCTTAATAAATCTGCATTCTAAGTGAGTATTATTCTTAGGTACTGAAAACAGCTTACTTGTTTCAATCATCCCCACCCCCCATGCAAGTATAACTCAGTTATTTAGATAAAACAAATGCTAAACATAAACATGATTTGTAATTGATCCCTATTTAGATAAAACAAATGCTAAACATAAAGATGATTTGTAATTGATCCCCTTTCCTGTGTGTGCATGTGCGTGTGTGCGTGCGCGCGTGCGCATCTGTGTGAGAGAGAGAGAGAGAGCTGTGTCTCAATACACAGTTGCAAAGCTACTGATTTGAAACTTGGCACAGAATTGCTGCACAAAGACAAATTGGAAGCTAGCATGGAGACAAAATTATAGTTCTAAATTTCAAAGAAATGCCGAGTTTAGTTACATTAGATGTATACGAGAACACCAAGCTTGTATATTAACACAACATGTCTTTATCTATCTGGACCCTGTTCCATAATTTTTTATAATATTGGGGAAATACAATATGTTTCCTACAAAAACTGCGAATTCCCTACTATGATTCCAGCGTTTCTTATGATTCTTATTGAAAACATGGCCAAACGTCTGTAAATGAAAAAGACAGTGTCACTCTATACTTTCCACTGGTACGCTCATACAGGTTTCAAATGCTTTACACGAATTAAATTGGATACCAGTACCTAAAAGAATTTCAAAGTCCCTACTTCGTTCTGTAAATATTTTAATCCTTAATTTTTATTCAACTTCTTTCACCATTTAAAGTGCAAAGGAATTACGGTCAAATACTGTCATTTTTAAAAAGCTTAATTATTTGTCAAAATACTTTTCATGTCTACCAAATAACCAAAATTTTTAATTTTACTTGTTTTGTAATTCTTATTTCATACAGGCCTATAAAATTTTACAAACTGTATTTTATTGTACTTTAGTGCAGTTTACAGAATACGTGGAACCCACGCTATCTGAGAAAAACAGGTGTCACACATTGTTTAAAAAACAGGTCAAATGGTAATTTGAAAACACTTATATTATCAAAACTTTTTAAAAACAAGACATAAGTATTAATGAATATAATAAACAAACATTTTGAAAAGTTAATTTTCCCTGTTTCAAAACTACACTCTCGTTATTACATGGGCTCTTTCACAGATCAACTCATCTCTAGCACTAAACTGCATAAATATTCATCCGAAAATGTATTTTTTTCTTACGCATATATAAAATAACATCCTTATTTATAAACTGTAGTTTATCACATTAAAAATTTCCCTACTATGAGAGCTTGTATATAAAACAAGTTTTTTATGTAAAAACACACTTTAACTACATGGCCACTGTCTATCCTTCATTATAAAAACTAACCATTTACATCACTGAACGGGGACAGACTAGTTAAAAATACCAAAGCTGAAGAAGGCGGATACTAAGCCGAAACGCGTCCGATAAAATAGTAAGTTTTTCACATGAAAAAAGTTCATTTTTAGTTAAGTGTAGTTAAGTAAAAATACCAGTATAAAATAATAAACAATTTATTCTAAACCAGAACCTGGCAGACCACTTTCAGGACACTGGCCAAAGGACAATTAATAAAGTTAGTAGCGTTTCACTACCAAAGCAAGGATCTTTGAAATCAAGGCTTTTTCCTTAAAATTGTCCTTTCTCTGAGATATCATTTACTATAATTTACCCATACTGATTATACACATGACACAGTTAAAATCTAACTTATATTTTGAGAAACAGCATTTCTAGAAATACTACTGTCATTCTCATTTCTCCTGAAATTAGTGTGATACAAGGTCAAGCAATTAAAGGAATTACATACTAAACACCACTCTAACGAGCTCAACAGCTTCTTAAATACTAACAGCAAGTAGTCTTCTTCGTACATTTATACAAACACTTTAATTAATGTTATATTTTAACCACTCAAATAATCATACAACAATAATATAAATTAATTTTACTTCCATGTTCCGTAAGGAAATTGAAGTATGGTGATAGCAAAAAAAATTGTGTTCAAGATAAAGGCTGATTCTGATTGCACTACCCTCAAAACATGAAGAAAAGTCATTTTCTGAAAAGTGACTGTGTGCGTATCTGTGTAGAATTTTTTCTATGGCAAACAATAACTGCCACAAATTCACACATAATCAAATAATCTTTTGCATATGTGCCCGAGTTGTAGAGGACTCAAGGCCTATTGATTTTGGTGAAGATCAGTGAAGGGGGAGGGGTAGTTTACCTGCAACGTTTTACATTTTATCAAGAGTAAAGTACTTAATGTTAATAAATAAATTATCCTGAAAAGAATGTCATAATAATCCACTGTAGAGAGGTAGATGATATGTCTATAAATTAAAAGGGTAGTTGAAGGGGGGGTAATTTTCTATAAATGAAAAATGTAGTTGAAGGGGGAGGGAGTAATTTTTTGGAAACTACCTTTCTGATGTCTAATAAACTACTTCATTTTGAAGGATAAGATACCTTAGTAATTACACATAATGAAACTATTACTCAATAAAAGTGTAAAAATCAAAAATGGGGTTGTTCTGTTAAGGAGGAGGGGTAGTTTCCAGCATTGTTTTGTGTTTTAACAAAAGTACTTAATCTTGATAAATAAGTGCCGCCAAAACAAAGTCATATTAATCCACTGTAAAATGATAAATGAGTATCTGTAAATGGAGAGGGTAGGTTGAAGGATGACGGGGTGATTTTTTAAAAATTACTTTACTGATATTAAGTTAAGTACAAGTATTTAATTTTGAAAGATAAGATACCTTAGCAATTAGATATGATAAAATTATTACTCTATAAAAGTGTAAATATAATTAATGGTGGTGATCAGTTGAGGAGGAGGAATGATTATCTGCGTAGTTCAGTTTCTTTATAAGAATAAAGTACCTAATTTTTATAGATAAAGTGACTTGAAAATAACATTATATTAAACGACAACCCTCTAATAACAAAAATATCTATAGTGAAAATAGTTTGACGATGGGGGATATTATTTTAGAAATTATCAAACTAACTAAATATAATTATTTCACTACCGACTCAGAACACAAAGTTTTTTATAGGTAAAAACATAAAAGTTTTACCTTATAACCTGAACCGGTTTTTGCTTTTAAAAAGCTTTTTCAGAGGTCCACGTCATGGACAACGAAATCCAAGAATATCAAACTAAATTCAAGTAAATGATTTTAAATATAAATCTTAGAACATGTCAGCACTGTTGGGTACAAAGAAAAGTGGGGACAACATGTGATTTGAATGAAAAAAAAATCTCTAAGAAAAGTCTTAAACTATTATAACCCCGGATGAAAGGAGAATTATAGGATGACCAAGGAATGTTGGTCATAAATACTTTGTGAGGTCAAAAGGGACAATGATTATGTGAAGATAATGATTATGATGATAATTGTGGTGCCGAGACACAAGCATGAGTAGCCACTACGGTTAAAAGTACAGATTAACCCTTTAATTAAACATCTTTTTAAAATAGAAGTATTAGGTAACTTGGCATATCTGAATTCAGATGAAATCACTGAACTTCTCTTTCTCTAAATACTATTATGTCTGTATTTAGGTCCCTTATCATTATAACGACCTTGTATTTGCAGTCTATTAAATCAGAATTTGCAAAGTTTCATTACTTTAAATAACCTCCTTGGAACACACACATTATACATATTTTCAAATAGGGCTATATGGTGTGGCCAACTGCCAATTTTCCTTACAAATTGCAAGTTACCACACGCTAACAACTGTTTATAATTTTTTAGTTTTGTTGTAGTAATACCAATTATGAGGGTAGGCTGAAAAGTTCTAGAACTGACACAGAGATAGCGCTACTATGCTCATTATTTTTACCGTATACGTGTAATATTATTTTATTCTTTGTAGGCTTAGACAGATGATTTGAAGTCAATGAGTTGTTCATTATTAGTGGCACAGTCCACCACTTCAGGCATCATTGGATAGACTGGAAATTCGTGTTGTGATTACCTTTTTTTTTGAAATGCTTAACTGCAACCAATTGAAAAAAAAGACCTGGATTCAACTGCCGTTAGGTGAAGGTGACTGTTTTTTGGCCGACCATGGAATAATCTTCATTCACTATCTTAAAAAGGGAAAACCAATTAATGGCAAGTACTAAGCAAACCTACTGCACCGTGTAAGGACGGCCACATTTAGTAAAACATAAAGTGCTGTTTCACCAAGACAATGCACTATCTCACACGCCAATTATTACAGTGGCTAAAATCAGATAATTGAATTCTGAATTGCTTCCTCAACCACCATTCTTGCCCTATTTAGCCCCGAGTGATTTCTACCTCTTTCCTAATCTAAAAAAAAAATGGTTCCTCACAAAAAATTTACTGGTGAGAAACATGTGAGCAATGCTGTAAACGGCTACTTTTGAGTACCACAATAAATCGGCTTATCAGTCGGTTTAGAACTGATAATAACCAGTTTAGAACATTGTTGAAAAAAGTGTATACAGCTAAATAGAGATTATGTTGAGAAGTAAATGGAAATTAATCCAAAAAAGTGTTGTTATCTTATTCAGACCCAGAACTTTTCGCCCTACCTTTCTATTTTAATAGTTATAATTTTTTTGTTAGAATCTAAACATGTTTTAGATTTAATTTATTAGTACTGTAATTTGTTGTATTCACAAAGTTTTTTCAAATCATATGAGACACATGCACAAAAACGTGTGTACATATGTGCAAGTGTTTGGTATATGTACGTACATATGTGTGCATGTGATAATTTTTAATCCACTTATACGGTTTTCAGTGTAAGCACTGTAGATTAGGCATCATGCACATGAAGTCAAAGTTTGGATGATCACACGACAGTTTAGGTACATTTATGCTCTAAGCGGAATCACCATAACTTTGTTAAATACGTATATTGCAACATAACATTTTCCTGCATACATGTACCTGTAATACACATTAATATATATATGAAGAGGCTTACAGTGAAGATCAGGTGATGCTACTTCATTGTAAAACAAATATACACACTCAAGGCTGCATAATTTGAGAAGTGTAAAAACATTTTTTTCCAAGCAATACTGTAAGAGTCATGAAATGTTTTTTATGCCTGTCACTATTAATACAAACTGATATGTATGCATCACACAGACATGTGCCCACATATGTGTGTGTGTGTGTGTGTGTGTGTGTGTGTGTGTGTGTGTGTGTGTGTGTGTGTGTGTGTGTGTGTGTGTGTGTGTGTGTGTGTGTGTGTGTGTGTGTGTGTGTGTGTGTGTGTGTGTGTGTGTGTGATAATTATTTGACTTTTCCTTGAATCTATGTTTATTTTATTGGATTATAAAGTCTTGATGCAAACAATGTTGCAATTTGTAATGTACATGTTGTCGAATCATTTCGTTCATCAATGTCAAAGTTAAATTTTAATTTATAATATAAATTTACATTTTGTAAGTTTGTAGGTACTATACACCATTAATGATACATCCAATCATTAATATAACTTTATTTTATTGTAATTTACAAAGCAGAAGACTAATTTCATGATATAAAAGAAACTTCACATCACTGTATGTATGACTAAATGTGTATATAAAATACAGCATCTATTCATCGAAATCTCTCTCTCTCTCTCTCTGTCTCTCTCTCTCTCTCTCTATCACACGCGCACGCGCACGCGCGCGCACACACACACACACACACAGAGTAATATTTCTTGTCAGACTCAATTTAACATTTTCAAAAGACCTGGCAGCTGTACAAAGTCTATAAAGAAATTTCGTTTGACATATACATCTTTTCTGCTGTAAAAAAAATATAGAGAGACTAATTAACCAAGTCTCTAAAATACACTAAATATTAAATTAATCCACCTTTTTAAAACTCCCAATTCACGAAGTACATACGTCACATTTTACAACCTGTGCATACTTTTGCAATTACCGATTAACACATCTTCATATTAGATGTGTAAAATGTCTATGTACCGGAATATCACTGTTGTCCCCTTCAAAATAATCTCCATATGAAGCTGGAGATTCCATATGTGGGCGCTTAGCCCATCCTTCAAAGCAGTTTTATAACTTGTTTTATGGAATAACATTTAGAGTTGCTGTAATATATTGCTCTACTCTCATCAAAATATGCCCTTTCCAGTCTTTCCTTTCTCTTCATGAAAATAAA
Source organism: Magicicada septendecula (assembly GCA_034769895.1). NCBI lineage: Eukaryota > Metazoa > Arthropoda > Insecta > Hemiptera > Cicadidae > Magicicada > Magicicada septendecula. The sequence continues at coordinate 22,630,964 of CM068370.1, forward strand.
AAGGCACACCTGCTGAATGTGGTGGATATTCTACTGTGTGACTTTTTTCACCTGAGAAGTCTCTCACAGGATTATAATGCCATATTATAATCTTGTGTTTAGACATGATCTAAGACTCTTGAATTGCTAGCGAAGAATTCACAGGGATGCATTTATGGAGAGGATTGAAAAAAGCTAATGAATTTTGTTAATTTCTTAATTTTTAGGCTATTTTATCAGTATTTTCAGCTACGAGCACTACTAAAGTGGGAACTCGTTTTTAAATATACAAATAGGTTTATTACACTGCATTTGCGTATCCACTTGAAATATGAAATGTAGGAAAATAATTCAGTCAGTAAGTATGTTTTAAACAATGTTTCAATAACGCATATCTTAAATCTCAATAACCGTTTACTTTAATGGGATTAATTTCAGGATCTTATCACTCGTTTTTCAACAACTTTAAACATAATAATGTTGATTACTGTTGACTTGATTTTTCTTTTGTATGAAGCCGAGTTGACCAGCTGGGGTCCAAAAATATACAATCCCATTTTGCCACACACATCCAGACAGAAAACCACAGTTACACAAACATAAAAAAACCTTGAAATTTTACACTACCTACCCGAAAGTCGCAAACTTAACACCACAGAACAATTCAAAATATACAAACACAACAAAATACAACCAAACAACATAGTCAATGACCATTTACAATTTAAATCAAACACACTATTCGACACAGTAATAAACAACACATACAATTCAAAATCCCGCACCAATCCTCTTCCACCTCCACCCCCATACACAACCTGTTAACTAAAAACCGTTACAAATTACCGACAACTTGGCACATTCTGTATACAAACCTCACTGAAGAAGGAGAACAACACTCAGAAACGTCGTATGAGAGAATACAACAAGTAAGTTCACAAGAGAAAGTACCATCAATATTAATAATTATATATATAGTGGATACTAAAAATAGCTTTGGGAGAGAATTTAGTGTTATTTGTGTTAGATCTATGAATAAGGAAACAATTATATAAGAAGTTATCAATGAAGGATCATGACAGTTACCTCTGCAGTATATTCTGAATCTGAACAGCAATGTAATTTATATTTGTGGAATGTTTTCTGAATTATTTACTTCCATCTCAACACACCAAAGATGAGTAAATGGAAGACCTTCCTTTTCCCCAAACAGGCCTAAATTTGTCACTACACAAAGAAATCTTATATTTGTAGTACAAAGTTTAATTCAGTTGCTTACTAAATCAACGGGAAAAGCATCCAATAAGCACAGCGTATCAAGAACAAGCTTTCACAGAATGCCAAAAACTTTACGGCAGGAACCACACAGGCTTACTTCAGTTCAAGGTCTGAACAAAGATAGTACACTGATACAATACATATACAGATTTCTACAAGAGCTATATAATACAACGATAAGCTAAGAAAACCATGTTGTACAACAGTGTAACTGGAATTTGAGTAGTAACAATGTTACTGAAGCAATCTGATATAAGATAGATTCTTTTTTTTTTTAGTTATAGTTAACAATTACTGTACTGTCACTATAAAATGAGTCAAAATATGAAAAAAATGCAAAATAACAACTTTTAAACAAAAATTTGTTATTTTTCACACGAAAAAACTACTAATTACAAGTGATTAGGTAAATAATGATGTCACAATGATATGACCCACCCACCATCTTTAATGGCACAAGCCAAAGAAACAAAACTAACCACTGTTGACAACATGTCTGCAGAAGGTTCTGCATATTCAGGCGCTACAATAGCTCGCTCTATTGGTTAAATAATTCTATCTCCGTTAAGTGAAAACTGGTCCTATACAGTGCTGCTGGGCGAGGGTAAATTTTTGCTGGGTGGGAAGTGGGGGAATAACAGTACCGGATACCCTCACCAGAACACCAGAGGTTCAAAAAAGTTGACGGATTTCGTTAATCTCATAATTTTTACGCTGTTTTATTTAATTTTTTTTCAGCTGCGTACCTAAATATAGTAGTAGCTGTTTTTTAAATATACAAACAAGATTTATTACATGGCATAAGGTATACGTTTGAAATATGAAATACAGACAATCAATTCAGTCGATTCAGTCAATAAGTATCTTTTAACAATGTTTCAATAACACCTATTATTATTGTGTTATTACCATTTACTTTAACTGGACTGACTTCAGGATGTTATCACACGTTTTCAGCCAGGTCAAAGATAGTAATGTTGATTAATCTTAACTTGTCTTTTCTTTTCTACGAAGCTGACCTGATCCTAAACCCCCTACTCAAAGCCAAATTCTAGATACACCACTGCATAATAGAAACACTACTAACAGTTTACATCAGATATGAGAATGAATTGTACAGTAATAACTTTTTCTAACAACAGTAACCGAATAAAACTGTCACTGTTGTTTGCTACACCCAGTATTAAAGGCGTTAAGATATCCTAATTATTGTTGTTGATTAGTTTGTTTTTTGGGGGGAACTCTTTACACGCCAAACATGTTTGTTTACTGGTTCTTTTTTTATTATGTTACTTATTTACTTACTGCCACTGTGATGTTTATTTTTTAATAAAGTACATAGTAAATAGATACAATGTGATACAGTAAATAATAGAATAGGACAATTGTACATATACTAACTCAACTTTATTAAATCAAATAGAAATTTACTCTGTGTGTGTGTGTGTGTGTGTGTGTGTGTGTGTGTGTGTGTGTGTGTGTGTGTGTGTGTGTGTGTGTGTGTGTGTGTGTGTGTGTGTGTGTGTGTGTGTGTGTGTGTGTGTGTGTGTTGTAACGTAACAGAACGTTCCATACTCTTACAACAATATACAAACACAGACAGACTGACTAAAACGTGGACAATACCCAATACCCCTTAGATTGAGATAGTGAATCACTGTCAAAAATGACCATAATGTGTAACAGAATGGGGGAACTAAATAAATCTAAAGAAACCCAACATAAAACCCAGTAAAAATAAATAAACAAAACTTAAATAAATGGAAAGAAGTACAATACAGTAGTGTAGAATAGATAAAAAAAAAAAATGTACTACCCTAAAATATAAGAAGGAAACCATTAAAAAATGTATCAGTGAAAAGTGAGTTAATGAGTGAAAAATAGTGATAATCATTAATCATGCACAAAAAACTGTGAAGCTTGTTGATTAAGTAAACAAATTTAAGTTGGTCTTAAAAGTAAACAAATACCACAAAAAGAACCAAGTAAGAAAATAAACAAATATAGTTAAGAAAACACTAAATAGTGAAACTAAAACTAAATGTGAATGTTAGGGAAGTAATTATAAGTTTTAATATTAGTTGTTGAAGGTTCTGTGCCTTTTAGGCCTTATTGTTTATGTTAAAAGAAAAGGCTTTGACATTGTTTAATTGTGTTGATTTCATGTACACGTTAGTATTCTATGTTATTAATGAATCTATTATAAAGAACTAGCAATGTATTGAGCATATAGGCCAACTGGAAGGTGTAGTTTAGAACATAGTACCAAATAATACCTAAAATAGGCCTAGAAAAACAAGGTGTTATTAACAACTAACATACCTGGATAGACAGAGAAAAGAGTTGATAATTTTGTATGTTGAACAGTTTTTTATGTTTGTTAAAAGTTAATTTAACTATTGAAGATTTATTAGAATATCAATCATGGAAACATGACACTAAGTTAAGCTGTTTATAAAGTTTGTTAAGGAAGTACAAGAATAAAGGTATAATAAGCATTTTAATCGAATGTAATAAAAAACAGAGAAAAGTTATATTTAAAAGTAAGGTATTAAACCAACAGTACAAATAATAATTGTAACACAATAAAACAAGGTACTACAGAAACGATATGGCCTAGGAAAATGTTAAATATTAAAATTATTAACAAGCAGAATTATCACTGTTGCACATCACTATATAAAAATATTCCGATTAGCACTTTCAAGCTTCACAGCTCATCGTCAGATCGAAAATGAACGAATAACTTAAAAATAAACCCTTCACCCCCACCCCACCACACCCTGCTCACACACAACAAGCTATAATTCAATGTCCCTTCCTCCCCTCTGAGCCCTGTCCCTCCATCTGGACAGTTACATATTTTTCTAGCAAATTCCTTGTGTTTCAGTATTGTGTGTGTCTGTGTGCATTGCTTATATGCAACTGTCCAGATGGAGGGACAGGGCTCAGAGGGGAGGAAGGGATATTGAATTATAGCTTGTTGTGTGTGAGCAGGGTGTGGTGGGGTGGGGGTGAAGGGTTTATTTTTAAGTTATTCGTTCATTTTCGATCTGACGATGAGCTGTGAAGCTTGAAAGCGCTAATCGGAATATTTTTATATAGTGGTGTGCAACAGTGATAATTCTGCTTGTGATTTTAACCACTAACACAACTTTCTTCATTAATTAAAATTATTGTCAATCGTAGTTAACAAAAGGTCAAACCACTGTAAATTAGTAATGATAAGCTGGAATTGTTAAATAGATTTTATGTTTATAGTAATTACAATATACTAAATAGTTTAAGGAATTAGAACATGATTTTGTGAAGGCCACGTGACTAAAAGGGCCTATAAAACCTGATTTTGTAAATCACCAAAAATGTCTATTAGTTCATACACACAGGTCATGTTGGGTAACAAATTGTTTGTAATTTTACCAAGAAAAACAAGATGTAAATTAAGTTAAGCATAATTAAGTAACAGTCAGAGAGTAATTAGTAGTGGAATTTGAAAAAACCAAATAATTTAAATAATGAGGGTCATGTGACCCACGAACTCAAATCTATTGACCAATGAGAAATTAGTAAAATTTGGTCAAGACCGTTGAAGGAGTAAGAAATTTAATTATTCTATTGTTATGGAGAAAAACGTACAGGTCAGCTCTGTGAAGCCGGGAGCCAAAGTTTAACAAAGTATCAATTCTGAGTGGGGAAAATTAAGAAAATTATATATAAAACAAGACCAAATTCAAAAATGAAGATAATGCAAATCTAATAAGTATCAAGCTAGAAAAGAATAAGTAAACAGTAAAACTAAAAGAAATAAAAAAAAAGTGAAAAGAAGTACTCCTACTAGATATGGTGAGACCTTAACCTTATAATAAAAGCACTGTTTACTACTACACAACACTAAGAATAACTTCACAAACACTTATTAACAACACAATAGTGAAAGAAAACAGAGAATTAACTATAATTACAGTGAACACTTCTAATAAAATCATTTATTTTAAAAGAAACAGTGACATAAAACGTTCGTATTCTTTGAGGTGGAACCCAAGCGGCCATCTTTGAATTTATTGTCATCAATCCAAACTCGAAGCGGCCATGTTCGTTGACTTTGGACATTTGAATTAAATCATTATGGTTCAATACTTAAACAAAATTAACTTTATGTGTAATAATAAGTAAGATTTTTAAACATTTGTAAGTATTGTACTTCCTAATAGCATTTCTGACCTTTCATAGCAGTTAAAAAGAATCCTATAATTAATATTATGAAATAGAAAAACTTAATATTGTTACAATCGACCTGAGGTAAAGAGTCGATCCGGGAAACAAACATTTTCAACCTGAGAGTCGTAACACTATTCTGAAAAGAAACAGATACTAATCACTATAATTAATTGATTTTAAAAGGAGTTTTATTTATTAAATAAAGTTAGAATAGAAGATTTTTAAGTAGGAAAGGAAGAGTGAACACACCTAGGCAATTGGAACGTCATCGAAAAGGAGTTAATCAGCAGATAACCTATATGCGACAAGTCGATTTCACAATCGAACCGAACTGACGCAAAACATTTCTTTAAATAAAACTTTACCAAAACTGATGAAAAGCAAATCAACATTAATTAATAATTCTTAACCATTTAATATCGAATTAAATACTTTGAATAACGGAATAAATTAAATTAAAACAAAACAAAACAAAACAAAAATAATTTCATTTAAGTTTATTTTTTGTTATAAATAAATATAGTACAAAATAATTAGAAACAATAACACGAAATAAAAAGATACGTTATATATATATATATATATATATATATACATATATATATATATATTTTAATCACTTTCTGCTACAGTCCGTTTCTTGATGTATATAATACTTTAATTTATAACTAAATTTACCTCAAGATATATTTTTTCCTTTAGGAACATGTTTCGGGAGTTCTTGTTCTCCCATCTTCAGCCTTCGCCATCTTGTTTCTGGTGAAGTATTTGTGTGTTGGCTTCTGGATGTTATTAAGGTAGTTTGTTGGTCTTTGGTCCTTCAAAGTTGTATTATTGTGTGTGGTTGTGGTATCTGTTTTTGTATTTTGTGTATTTTCGATGTTGAGTGCTTTGAATATTGTGTCATGTTTTGTATTGATTTGTATTTGTTCTGGTATTAATTTGTTTTGTGTTTTATGTTTGTAAATCTGTAAATTTTCCCAAATGTTCATTATGGTGCCTTTGTGTGGTATATGTTTTATTAGTGTTACATTGGTTATGTCTGGGAATTCATGTCCTGTGTTTATTGCATGTGTGGCTAAATTGGATTTATATATATTTGGTTTTTTGTATGTATTTAGGTGTTCAAAATAACGTTTTTTCAGCTGTTTTTCTGTTTGTCCTATATAAAAATAGCATACAAAACTAATAAAAATAAATTACAAAATCTAAATAGCTCACACAACAAAGATAATACAACAACCAACGGTATATACAAAATTGAATGCCAAGATTGCAATAAATGTTATATAGGACAAACAAAAAAACAGCTGAAAAAAAATTATTTTGAACACCTAAATGCATACAAAAAACCAAATATATATAAATCCAATTTAGCCACACATGCAATAAACACAGGACATGAATTCCCAGACATAACCAATGTAACACTAATAAAACATATACCACACAAAGGCACCATAATGAACATTTGGGAAAATTTACAGATTTACAAACATAAAACACAAAACAAATTAATACCAGAACAAATACAAATCAATACAAAACATGACACAATATTCAAAGCACTCAACATCGAAAATACACAAAATACAAAAACAGATACCACAACCACACACAATAATACAACTTTGAAGGACCAAAGACCAACAAACTACCTTAATAACATCCAGAAGCCAACACACAAATACTTCACCAGAAACAAGATGGCGAAGGCTGAAGATGGGAGAACAAGAACTCCCGAAACATGTTCCTAAAGGAAAAAATATATCTTGAGGTAAATTTAGTTATAAATATTAAAGTAATATATATATATATATAATATTATTACCGTGTGTATCCACGTTAAGCCCCACTGTTGTGAGTGCCAATTATAGTGCTTATATTATCTCATAGTGTTCTCCTTTTAGATTTGGTGTCTTCTAAAGCCCACTGTGGGGTTCGTCAATTTATAATATCTCTTATCTCAATATGGTAAGGTATAATAATGTTTAAATATACCCCAGTTTCTCCCTATTTAATATATTTGTGTTGTTGTGGTCAAATTTATGTATAGAGTGTGTAATTCTAATTTTTCGTTCAAGCCTAGCCCGCGTTGAAGAGAAGAGAAGGAATTTTTTGGTTTCTCATTCTCTTTAATACCAAAGCAGTCCGCGAATAGCGCTGATGTTCCCAGACAGCTGAAAATTGTAGGTTAGTCCACTGCATACAATAATGCTAAGTTACACTCTCTACTTATATTATATCTTGTTCACACTACACTAAATCTATATATATATATATATATATATATATATATATATATATATAAAAGAGAAATACCACTGACTCACTGATTCATCACGAAATCTCCGAAACTATAACACCTAGAAACTTGAAACTTGGCATGTAGGTTCCTTATGTGATGTAGGTATCCGCTAAGAAGGGATTTTTGGAAATTCGACCTTTAAAGGGGGGAAAGGGGGGGAGTTTGCCTGACTGACTGACATAGAATCAACGTAGAGCAAAAACTACTGAATGGATATCAGTGAAACTTTGAACATAGCTTCATCATAGGTCTTAGGTGCTCACTAAGAAACGGTTTTAAAAACTTTCACTCCTAAGGGCAACCCCCCCCCCCCCCATTGTATGTATGTATTGTAATGAAACGTTCTATGGTGTGTTTAATTATATTCGAGGATGTTTGAAAGCCCCACTGTTGGGTTCGCCAATTTGTAATAAAACAGTTAATCGGGATCAATAAGATTTATTTTAGGTTTCGGGGTTTAATCAAGCTCCACGTTGGTTTGCGCTAATTTGTAACAATTTACCAATGGTACGTGTTTTTAATCAATCTGTTATTTATAAAAATTATTTATGTAGTCTTATAGGTGACCTCCTGCAATTCACTATTAATAGGCAAATATATTTGTTATTATGTTATTTTAACTTTTAATTGTACTATAATACAGGTTTACCTAATTATTCAATAGTTACGCGATATTAATGATATACGTCATGTATTGACTGAATGTATTAAGAATTCTTGCCAACCCTAGTCCCTCTGTATTGTGTAATTCAATTCAAAATTGGTACAGGAAACACGCTAGTTCGGCAATCTCACGTTCCACCAGCTGTTGACAATTAGCGCTGTTATTTGTAATTGGCTTGCGTCTAGGTTAACTGTTACACCGGATTTTATTCACCCTTTTACCTGTAAATTACTCCACCCACAACATATAATACCTATTCTACAATAACATAAAACATTATCATATACAAGAAAGATTCTTTATTGGTTTTGTACTTTATTTCAAACTAACAGTTCTCTTCAAGATGACAATATCATTATATCGATTATACAATGGTAGATCGATCGTCAGTTGACCAAGTTCCTTTTGATTTATACAAATTAAATATAATATTAAATATCTCTTATCCCAGGGTTCGTGTGATTCTTTTAACCATTAGTAAGGCCAGGTAATGCAAAATTAAGGTTACTTTAGTATTACAGAATGTTATTAACTCTAAATATACTGAAATTAAAATAAGTTGGTTTACCGGGTTGATGAATCTCAAAGTGGCAGTGTACGTCAGCAAACAGTTGAAAATTGACAAATTAGATTATCTTCCTCCAGAAAAAGTGTTCCGATCCTTAATAAAATTGATGGTGGGATGTACTGGAAAGCCCCCAGGAACTCTTCTGGCCTTCGTTCTTCTATTACGATCCTAGTGGTTGTCCGTCCAGGTGGAATTGAAGTCGTATTATAGCTTCTTCTTGAAAGTGAAGGTTATTTCTTCAGAAACGAAGTCTTCATATATTTCTTCTATAATTCCGTTAGTTTAGGCCTTTGCTTCCCTCAATTAGTCTTCTGATTACATGGGAAATCGGGTTTAATACTAAATCCAGCGGAATTATCTTGATGAGTGAAGTAAAGAATTCTCGACCCTTTTAGAGGTATTTGGTTATAATTTTGAAGTCTAATTTGTTTTATTATTCATCAGTGGTGTTATAGAATTAGTTTTCAATTTGGATTTATTAATTTAGATTAATTTTTTTCAAATTTTATCATTCTTTTTTAAAAGTGTCTCCTCATCTGAACTCAATAGCATATAACAATCGAAACGAATGATTGAAAATCAACAAGATTTTTTACATTTTTGTTACCCTAACAACCACTACTTTCTGTCATTGGATGATATTTGATATCCTAGAGCCAGAATTATAAAATATTGCTACTCTTTTTTAATAAACTACTCCATGCTTGGAATTATACCAAATTACTTAAAACTCTCACCCAACCTACCTTATTGAACCGTATATGTTTTACTATAGTTTCATTGGACCGGACTTATTAAAAAGGTATTAATTTCCTTTTACAAATATTAAATTTAGGCCTATAGGTTTTCTTACAACTGTTATAATATTGTTTGGTTTTTAACTTAATTTTCTTTACCTGACCTACTGTACAAATAGTTACTGGTTCATGGTTAATTACATTAATTTTAATTTCCTGGTTTTACTTTGTTACATTAATTAATTCGTCCTGGAACCTTTCATTATTTTACAACATAATTATCAGAACTACTTGTCAACCTTTAAACACTGATTGCCATCCTGGCCAAGTTTACAAACATTAATTCAAAACAACTTCATTAATAAATTTTAGTCAATACAAATAACATAATATAATACCTAACACAGGTATTTATACTTTATTGTCTAAAGACAATTTTAACATAAATAAAAGGAGTACCACTGACTAAGTACTTCTATAAAACAACAGTTCCCTCTTACTATACACAAAACATAAAATAAATATCCTGTAAACACTACCATCTACAGCATAAAAACAAGTACAATTTGTAACACATTAATCATTGATTGGAATAGTATTTTATACTTCCTATTATTTATTACATCTTTAAATTTATATACATCTCAGATGTATTAATTACTGAGTAACCTTAATTTCGGGGTATGGTTCTTGACCATAGTTACTTCATTTTTATGTAACGTGGGGACCTCAATTCTGTTACGTTACAGTATCTATGTATGTATGTTCCACATCTCCTCCTAAACCACTGGACCGATTTCAACCAAACTTGGCACAAATATTTTACGCGACAGGAGAACCAACATAGGAGAGGTGCTTTTTTCGATGGGGTCCTTTGGGGGGTTCTTTGGGGTCTTCCACATCTCCTCCTAAACCACTGGACTGATTTCAACCAAACTTGGCACAAATATTTTACGCAACAGGAGAACCAACATAGGATAGGTGTTTTTTCGATGGGGTCCTTTGGGGTCTTCCACATCTCCTCCTAAACCACTGGACTGATTTCAACCAAACTTGGCACAAATATTTTACGCGACGGGAGAACCAACATAGGATAGGTGTTTTTTTCGATGGGGTCCTTTGGGGTTTCCACATCCCCTCCTAAACCACTGGACCGATTTCAACCAAACTTGGCACAAATATTTTACGCTAGGGGAGAACCAACATAGGATAGGTGTTTTCTTCGATGGGGTCCTTTGGGGTCTTCCACATCTCCTCCTAAACCACTGGACCAATTTCAACCAAACTTGGCACAAATATTTTACTCAACGGGAGAACCAACATAGGGTAGGTGTTTTTTCGATACGATCCTTTGGGGGGTCCTTTGGGGTCTTCCACATCTCCTCCTAAACCACTGGACCGATTTCAACCAAACTTGGCACAAATATTTTACGCAACGGGAGAACCAACATAGGACAAGTGCTTTTTCGATACGATCCTTTGGGGGGTCCTTTGGGTCTTAAAAACTATTAGATCTGGTTACTATGGCAACCCAATAGAATAGATTCTGGTTACCATAGCATCGGTGGAAGTCTCCCGCGTAGGAAATAGCGCAGGAGTCGTCCGACGGGCCTTCCCTGGATCGTCCACGGTACCCGGGGAGTCTTAGGTCGGATCCCGCGAAAGACGGCGGGGCCAGAGTCCACGGTTCTTATAAATAAAGATATAGGTTATGATATCAAAGGTGGTGTATGCATCTTAAGACACTTCTTAATAGTGTGTGAATTCAGAGTTGTTTCAGTTTGAATTTAAAAGTGGATAAGTTAAGATCGAAGTAAGTTATACGCGAGTATAAAAAACAAAGTTTTGATAGCAAATGTATTCAGATCATAGTGTTCAGACAATATAAATGCACTTGCTTCAGTTTGAATTTAACAATTGATACGCTGAAATCTATAGAGGTATTGTATTGTTAGAATAAGTTTAGGAGACACTAATTTAACAAATGCCTTATTTCAACATTAACACAATGAATTATAAAAGACAGTAAATACGCAGTGCGTGCAAGTACTGTAGACATTTTATTGAAAACTAATTTAGCTGTTCGCCCTCTCCCAGAGTTAGAAATCAAGCAGGAGCATCACGCGCAACAGAATTCTTCTCCAGATATAAGAATACAGTTTATGACATGTTCTTAAACAGGTGCGCTACAGAGTATTCCTCCAGTGAGAATGCGAACGTAACAATATAAGGAAGATTATACAATATACAAGTAATATAACGTTAGAACAAGAATAGGTGCCTATGAGCCTATGAATAAATTATGAACCCGAGCAACGCTGGGTAAATCGGCTAGATATAGATATCTATATAAGCCAAATACCACTGACTGACTCACTGATCACGATATCTCTGAAACCACTGAATCTTTGAAACTTTGAACGTAGCTTCATCATAGGTCTTAGGTGCTCACTAAGAAACGGTTTTAAAAACTTTCACTCCTAAGGGGCAAAAAACCAAATAATGAAATTTATCGCGGGAATTGCATACTTTGTAAATAAAGTGGTTGACATCTCAGTTTACTGGAAACCCCGAATACAATTAGTTCTGAGTTTTTAATCATTGTTTTAAATTGAAAAACTTCGTTGTTTGCAGGTTCTTATAGTCGAGAAAATTTCGAAGTTCAATTAATTAATAAATGTATGTCCTTTTTTTCTCGGAAACGGCTCTAACGATTTTCTTGAAATAAATAATAAATAGCTGTTGCTATGAATGTAAATAAACAAACTAAGAGTTGACAATTTGTACAATCTATCTAATCCTATACTATTAAGCGAGCAATAATTGTACAATTATGTACAACGTGAAACTCCGTAGCGAAGCACGGGTATTTTGCTAGTATTATATAAATGAGAAGATATCGTTAAATTCTGAAAGGATTCTTTATTAAGATTTTAATATTTCTTGCCAACAAAGTTATTTCTTTACGGAGATATAAAAGTCGATAGTATTAGAAGTAATCGATTATCGATCGGATTCAGGGTTTTATATTATTTTAGTTATGATTTTATATTTCTTTAAACACAGGGCGTGAAGGTTCTTTCAACTGTTAGTAAGGTCAGAAAATGCATAAATAGGATTACAAGGTATTACAATAAAGAATTAAGTTCTTATTAAATATTATTTAAAATAATTTTAGTTTACCGTCCGCTGGGCATCGTGACTCGATAAGGCAGTGTACAGCTAACCTCTTCGTAGTGTTTGGTCAATAGCGAATGCAGATGAATTTATCCTCGTCAGTCTTCTCTCCAAGTTTGAAATAAAAGTTGAATTCTTGGTCCTGGGATGATGCAGAAATGCCGCTCCTTTTGTTCACCAATGTCCGAGTTTTGTGGTTACGTGCTTCAACGAATTTCGTGTCCAATTACGTTTTTTCTATTGAATTGTGGAAACTGAAGTTCAAATATAATTTTGTGTTTTATTTTCTATTTTTTATGTTATTGGATTATATCACTTTATTCAGGTAGTTATTTCTCTGTTTTGGTTGATTAATTAAGTTAATATTTGTTCATTATATCGAGTTTTACTATTAGAGTTCTTCCTTTATATTTTTCGTTAATTTTCATGTACAGGTTTATGATTGTTCAGTTATATAAGACGGCTGAATGTCAGTGACGGTTATATATGATGATTTATTACTCAATTCGCTTCCCAATTGTATTGTTTTAATTTATTTTAATCAAATCTTTTCTGAGTGTACCCCAAACTAAACCGTCTTCGTTCATGGAAAATTATTCAATAATCGAATCAACAAATTCTATCTCTCTCGTCGTCCCTGACAACCATTTTTTCTACTCTTATTGGATATTATATTATACTATAATCATTATCATACAATGTTCTTCCACTCATCAAAATAATCCTTTACTAAATTTCCATTATATCCTATTATAATTTTACCTATTGTTTGTTACTAAATTTTATATATTTTGCTGTTGTTTCCTCTTAATATACTTACTTTAACAAGTAGTGTATTATTTTTCTGTTACAAAACATTATCTATCGGTATCATTGCACTATTGCATTATGAGAATTTATTTAAATTGAATTTATTTATTTGTTATCAGCAAGTATTATTAACTTCTCCTAACTCATTAGATTTTATTTAGTATTTGTTACAAATGTCTTTACCTAACCTTTCTGATCTGACTTACTATATAATGTTACTGGTTGTTAGGCCTATCATTATACTTTTATCTACTTCTGATTTTAATTTGTTACTATCTGCATTATTATAGAATCCTTCATTTGTTTATGACATGATTACACTAAACCCTTTTGTATCTCGTTAACAATTATAGCCTTTCTGGCCAAGTTTACAATTATAATCAGCCTACTATTTAAGTACATGTATACAAACATTTAACTATATAAAGTCTAACAAAAGCTTTATAATGACATATGGATAACACACAAAATGAAATTAATTGGTAATTAATTAATGTGTTTAACAACAGCTCTCTAATGATATATTGACAATACATACTAATTAGTTAATTGGTATTCTTTTAAAAGAATAACTCCACTTGTTACACACAAAAAATAACATAACTATCATGATAATAATACAACATGATACAACATAATAACAGGTACATTTTTATGAAATAAGTCATGTAAGAACTACTCATTCTCCTCTCATTTAAAACATCAAATATTATAAAATAGTTCAAGCTAGTTTTTTACATCATTTGTCAATGTCTGTTGTTTACACCTTTCACTGAACTTTGAGGTTTGTATTTATTAACATTATTAATTTTTTTATTTATACCTTGTATTCTTATTGGGGATAATTCATTTATTCAATTATGGGTTGGGTTTCTGACATTTTACGAGTGTGGATAATTAGTATTTTTATTTTATTTTAAAACTTATAAATTGATTTATGTAACGTAGGGGACCATATTTTCGTTACGTTACATATGCTTCCCCTCCGAAAGAAGTTTAGTTTACCTGAATATAATTTGGGTCAAAATAAACTTATATTTTTTCATGCCTTGGAATACCCTCCTTTTATTCATTGTAAAGTAATTGATGGTAATTGATGGGAATTCTTAATGTAACATTTTTGACTAGTATTCACCTTTCTCTATTGGATGAAGATTCATTAACGATATTAATTCTCTTGCCTTGTTCTTTTAAACATTACTTGTCAATGACTGGTCACAATAATTAGTAAAATTAGTTTTAACACTCTCCTATTTCTAGTTATTTCTACAAATGCGTTTCTCCATTGATCTTCTGTCAGCTATCTTCCTTCTGGTTTCTTCCTTCGTACTCTTGGAATCTGATGTCAATCTTCGCAGCGGTTTTATTATCCCTTAAATATTCAATTTCCCTAACATGTGAGCTGGGACAGTTCAGAGAGGCACTTTTTGGCTTCATACTCTGCTGGCCATACTACACTTCAATATAATACTGCTGGAATTCATCTACAGACAGTTATAAAAAATACAATAATATCATAATAGTCTCTTTATTTGACTAATAATAAACATCTTGTGGATTCGTTACGCTGTTGCGTTTTACATTTAATTATATATTTCAATCACTTTCTGCTACAGTCCGTTTCTTGATGTATATAATACTTTAATTTATAACTAAATTTACCTCAAGATATATTTTTTCCTTTAGGAACATGTTTCGGGAGTTCTTGTTCTCCCATCTTCAGCCTTCGCCATCTTGTTTCTGGTGAAGTATTTATGTGTTGGCTTCTGGATGTTATTAAGGTAGTTTGTTGGTCTTTGGTCCTTCAAAGTTGTATTATTGTGTGTGGTTGTGGTATCTGTTTTTGTATTTTGTGTATTTTCGATGTTGAGTGCTTTGAATATTGTGTCATGTTTTGTATTGATTTGTATTTGTTCTGGTATTAATTTGTTTTGTGTTTTATGTTTGTAAATCTGTAAATTTTCCCAAATGTTCATTATGGTGCCTTTGTGTGGTATCATAACAGAATGTACAAAATACCCCTAAACAAACAAGAAACTGACAAAGAAAGAAATATTATATACCAAATTGGTTATGCAAATGGATACAATAAAAATACTATGATCAAAATAGAAAATAAAACAAAATACAAAATAAAAACTGAACAATTAAGAATTAATCAAACTGAACAACACATAAATAATAACAACAACAAAAAATGGGCCACATTCACATACATAAATAATAAAATGACAAAACTAACAAAACTATTTAAAAACACAGATATAAAAATAGCATACAAAACTAATAAAAATAAATTACAAAATCTAAATAGCTCACACAACAAAGATAATACAACAACCAACGGTATATACAAAATTGAATGCCAAGATTGCAATAAATGTTATATAGGACAAACAAAAAAAACAGCTGAAAAAACGTTATTTTGAACACCTAAATGCATACAAAAAACCAAATATATATAAATCCAATTTAGCCACACATGCAATAAACACAGGACATGAATTCCCAGACATAACCAATGTAACACTAATAAAACATATACCACACAAAGGCACCATAATGAACATTTGGGAAAATTTACAGATTTACAAACATAATACACAAAACAAATTAATACCAGAACAAATACAAATCAATACAAAACATGACACAATATTCAAAGCACTCAACATCGAAAATACACAAAATACAAAAACAGATACCACAACCACACACAATAATACAACTTTGAAGGACCAAAGACCAACAAACTACCTTAATAACATCCAGAAGCCAACACACAAATACTTCACCAGAAACAAGATGGCGAAGGCTGAAGATGGGAGAACAAGAACTCCCGAAACATGTTCCTAAAGGAAAAAATATATCTTGAGGTAAATTTAGTTATAAATTAAAGTATTAATTATATATATATATTTCCTTTTCTTCTTGATTCCTTCTTATTTTCAGTAGCTATTTTCAGATAACATTTTTGACAGTCATTATTTGTAAATACCTTTGATCTTCTTTCTTGTGACAGATGTTCTCCGTACTATCTCTTCCTTTGTCATTTTCATTTCCAAGAAATTCTAAATTGTATTTGCATTAATTATCATCATTCTTTAGTTTCAACTTAATTATAGTCATTGAATTATCCATTGTTCTTCTTATTTTACCATCTTGTCTGATCACATTACCACTAACTGTGTTGATATATATTTTTTCTTATTCCATTTAAAATCATACTGGTTACAAACAATTATGTAATCTGTTCTTCAATTCTCTTGGCATTTTGGCATGTATCTTAAATAACATTGTTTCTAAGTATTTTGAGTAAGTTTTTCTTAGTTTTTTTTTTTTTTAATTTTGGGGGGTTTATTCTTATATATTTAAAATAATTTCTTCTTAATACATATAGTAAGACGTTCTTACTTCTTTTAGAATTTTGTGGTATTATTAAATCATATTCAACATAATTTCTTCGTAAACACATAGTAAGACGTTCTTACTTCTTTTAGAATTTTGTGGTTTTATTATATCTTCATCTCAGTGTTTCTCTTAACATTTTTTTTTTCTCTTATTTAATATTATTTACTTAGTTCCTTCCTTCCAAATAGTTGCCTGGTCGGTTTTCAGAAAATCAGTCCCCTTTTCTGGTTGACTATTTCTTGTTTTAACCATGGTCCATTAATTCAGGTACTCCTTTTCCTCGGATTACTGCAAAGTTCGTAATGATTTTTGTACTTGTTAAATACCTCTCGTTTATCTGGTACTGTAACTCTGTTGATACGAAGTCTTCATTTAAGTCATGGTTTTCAGTCATAGTTAGATCCTTTTTAACTAGCAGGTATTGTACCTCCTCTAATCTAACATAATCCCTCATATATGCTACCATTCCATTCCCTTTGACCTCTGTATTATTTACCCAATGTTTTACTGGTATATTCCGTATTAAAGATATAACTGATGTTGTCAGATACTCTTCGATCGTCGATATATTTAAATGATATCTAAACTTATTTAAGTTTTTCTTTATTATTTTATGGTGGTTTACTTTTGCCATTTTTATAAAGTTTGTTCTATAATTCTTAAATTTACTTAACTCCCTTCGTTCATTAATTGGGAGGTTAAATGCATTAATTAATCCACCCTTCCTCATCTCCAGTTTTTCTTTTGTATTTAATATTTTCTTTCTGCATATTTTTCTTATTTTCTTGCTGCTCTCTTCTGTGTTCGGATTTACTTTAATACCTTCGGAAGTGCTGTCTAGGGTTTCAGTCATATTCTTTAAACACCTATCCATTGTTTTCTCCACCCTTCTGAAACTTTCATCCATTTGTCTGAAATGTTCAACCAGAAAATCCATTATGTCCTGACGGGTCACCTTCTTTGGTTGTTCTGCCATTTTCGTCTGTTGCTTCACTTTGACTATTTCTTCTTTATTTGCATATTTGATTGTTCCAAGTTTTTTTTTATTTGGCATTCCTTTAAATTCTTCTATTCGATTATGTTCCTTCCTCCAATTACACATATCTTCTCTGGATAGTTCAAACATAACCCTTATCCATTCCCTTAATTCTGCGTTTTCCGTTTGTATTAGGTTTTCTGGTTTTGTTATTAATTGTCTCCATTGTTCATATTCCTCCTGAGTATATTGCTCTGTCACCTATGCGTATACTCCCGTTCTTTCGTTTTTCATTTGTGCTTCATTATTGTCCCATTTTTCCCAATCTTCTTCAGTCATTCTTTCCACATTGTTATCGCCTTTTTCGTGGGTTGTCCCTATAGTCTCTTCTTTATTACACCTGGCATCTAACTCCCACATTTCCTCATAAATATCTCTCAATGTCATTTTGGTCGTTTGGTGTTCCCATTGCATTTTCACGACTCATCTGTGCTCGTTCGTGATCAGTTGTATTCTTCTTGATGTATTCCATCTCCTTGCTGAACTTTTTAAATAGCACTGTCATCCACTCCGCGTAACTTAATTGTCTCTCTTGTTCGGGCATTTTCGTTTCCTGTTGTATCATAGCTCTTTATTGCATTTCTCTGCCTCTAACAGTTGTCTGCTCAAGTTAAGTAATATTTATAAAATCAATGTTTTACTTAACTTAAGCCCCATGTTGGGCGCCAATTTATATTATTACCGTGTGTATCCACGTTAAGCCCCACTGTTGTGAGTGCCAATTTATATTATCTCGTAGTGTTCTCCTTTTAGATTTGGTGTCTTCTAAAGCCCACTGTGGGGTTCGTCAATTTATAATATCTCTTATCTTAATATGGTAAGGTATAATAATGTTTAAATATACCCCAGTTTCTCCCTATTTAATATATTTGTGTTGTTGTGGTAAAATTTATGTATAGAGTGTGTAATTCTAATTTTTCGTTCAAGCCTAGCCCGCGTTGAAGAGAAGAGGAGGAATTTTTTGGTTTCTCATTCTCTTTAATACCAAAGCAGTCCGCGAATAGTGCTGAGGTTCCCAGACAGCTAAAAATTGTAGGTTAGTCCACCGCGTACAATAATGCTAAGTTACACTCTCTACTTATATTATATCTTGTTCACACTACACTAAATATTACATAAATGAGAAGATATCGTTAAATTCTGAAAGGATTCTTTATTAAGATTTTAATATTTCTTGCCAACAAAGTTATTTCTTTACGGAGATACAAAAGTCGATAGTATTAGAAGTAATCGATTATCGATCGGATTCAGGGTTTTATATTATTTTAGTTATGATTTTATATTTCTTTAAACACAGGGCGTGAAGGTTCTTTCAACTGTTAGTAAGGTCAGAAAATGCATAAATAGGATTACAAGGTATTACAATAAAGAATTAAGTTCTTATTAAATATTATTTAAAATAATTTTAGTTTACCGTCTGCTGGGCATCGTGACTCGATAAGGCAGTGTACAGCTAACCTCTTCGTAGTGTTTGGTCAATAGCGAATGCAGATGAATTTATCCTCGTCAGTCTTCTCTCCAAGTTTGAAATAAAAGTTGAATTCTTGGTCCTGGGATGATGCAGAAATGCCGCTCCTTTTGTTCACCAATGTCCGAGTTTTGTGGTTATGTGCTTCAACGAATTTCGTGTCCAATTACGTTTTTTCTATTGAATTGTGGAAACTGAAGTTCAAATATAATTTTGTGTTTTATTTTCGATTTTTTATGTTATTGGATTATATCACTTTATTCAGGTAGTTATTTCTCTGTTTTGGTTGATTAATTAAGTTAATATTTGTTCATTATATCGAGTTTTACTATTAGAGTTCTTCCTTTATATTTTTCGTTAATTTTCATGTACAGGTTTATGATTGTTCAGTTATATAAGATGGCTGAATGTCAGTGACGGTTATATATGATGATTTATTACTCAATTCGCTTCCCAATTGTATTGTTTTAATTTATTTTAATCAAATCTTTTCTGAGTGTACCCCAAACTAAACCGTCTTCGTTCATGGAAAATTATTCAATAATCGAATCAACAAATTCTATCTCTCTCGTCGTCCCTGACAACCATTTTTTCTACTCTTATTGGATATTATATTATACTATAACCATTATCATACAATGTTCTTCCACTCATCAAAATAATCCTTTACTACATTTCCATTATATCCTATTATAATTTTACCTATTGTTTGTTACTAAATTTTATATATTTTGCTGTTGTTTCCTCTTAATATACTTACTTTAACAAGTAGTGTATTATTTTTCTGTTACAAAACATTATCTATCGGTATCATTGCACTATTGCATTATGAGAATTTATTTAAATTGAATTTATTTATTTGTTATCAGCAATTATTATTAACTTCTCCTAACTCATTAGATTTTATTTAGTATTTGTTACAAATGTCTTTACCTAACCTTTCTGATCTGACTTACTATATAATGTTACTGGTTGTTAGGCCTATCATTATACTTTTATCTACTTCTGATTTTAATTTGTTACTATCTGCATTATTATAGAATCCTTCATTTGTTTATGACATGATTACACTTACCCCTTTTGTATCTCGTTAACAATTATAGCCTTTCTGGCCAAGATTACAATTATAATCAGCCTACTATTTAAGTACATGTATACAAACATTTAACTATATAAAGTCTAACAAAAGCTTTATAATGACATATGGATAACACACAAAATGAAATTAATTGGTAATTAATTAATGAGTTTAACAACAGCTCTCTAATGATATATTGACAATACATACTAATTAGTTAATTGGTATTCTTTTAAAAGAATAACTCCACTTGTTACACACAAAAAATAACATAACTATCATGATAATAATACAACATGATACAACGTAATAACAGGTACATTTTTATGAAATAAGTCATGTAAGAACTCATTCTCCTCTCATTTAAAACATCAAATATTATAAAATAGTTCAAGCTAGTTTTTTACATCATTTGTCAGTGCCTGTTGTTTACACCTTTCACTGAACTTTGAGGTTTGTATTTATTAACATTATTAATTTTTTTATTTATACCTTGTATTCTTATTCATTTATTCAATTATGGGTTGGGTTTCTGACCTTTTACGAGTGTGGATAATTAGTATTTTTATTTTATTTTAAAACTTATAAATTGATTTATGTAACGTAGGGGACCATATTTTCGTTACGTTACAATATATATATATATATATTATAATACTTATTATAATATTTAATATTTATAATGAATTTACCTCAAGATTTTTTTTTCCTTATTAGGAACATGTTTTGGGAAGCATTGTGTTCCCATCTTCAGCCTTCCTGATTTTAAGTCTAGTGAAGTACTTGTGTGTTGGCTGGTTGTTATTGTGGTTTCCTGTTGGTCTCTGGTGTTTTAAATTGGTATTATTGTGTGTGATTGTGGTGTATGTATTTGTATATATATGTGGTGTATTTGTGTATTTTCTATGTTGAGTGCTTTGAAAATTGTGTCATGATTTGTATCAATTTGTATTTGTTCAGGTATTAGTTTGTTTTGTGTTTTACATTTGTATATTTGTAAATTTTCCCAAATGTTCATTATGTGTTTATGTGTGGTATGTGTTTTATTAGTGTCATGTTGGTTCAGTCTGGGAATTCATGTCCAGTGTTTATTGCATGTGTGGCCAAATTAGATTTTTTTTTAATGCGTTTAGGTGTTCAAAATAACGTTTTTTTTTTATGTGTTGTTCAGTTTTGATTAATTCTTAATTGTTCAGTTTTTATTTTATATTTGATTTTATTTTCTATTTTGTTTACAGTATTTTTATTGTATCCATTTTCATAAGCAATTTGGTATATTATATTTCTTTCGTTGTCTTTTTCTTGTTTGTTTAGGGGAATTTTGTACATTCTGTAAAATAGTGAATAGAATGTTGCCATTTTTAAATGGGCCACATTCACATACATAAGTAATAAAATGACAAAGCTAACAAAACTATTTAAAAACACAGATATTAAAATAGCATACAAACCTAATAAAAATAATTTACAAAAACTAAATAACCCACATAACAAAGATAATACAACAACCACTGGTATATACAAAATTGAATGCCAAGATTGCAATAAATGTTACATAGGACAAAAAAAAACAGCTGTAAAAACGTTATTTTGAACATCTAAATGCATACAAAAAACCAGAAATATATAAATCTAATTTGGCCACACATGCAATAAACACTGGACATGAATTCACAGACATAACCAACATGACACATGTTCAACATGTTCAAAATAAGGAGAAAACATCTTGAGGTAAAGTCATTATAAAATATAATTATACATCAAGAAACAGTCTGTAGCAAAAAGTGTTTTGAAAACGCGCGCGCGCGCGCGCGCGCGCACACACACACGGTAAGGTCAAAAATTTACCATTTCATAGGAAAACATCCCTTAAATGAAAACATACAAACCGAGACAACATTCAACGAAAACAGACAGCTGTTTTTATTCTTCCAAAAGTAGAATATTTAAATATAATTAATTCACTACCGACTCGGAACACAAAGTTTTTTATGGGTAAAAACGTAAAAGTTTTACCTTAGAGCCTGAAACAGTTTTCACTTTTAAAAAACTTCTTCAGGGGCTTCAGAGAGGTTTTAAAAGCGAAAACTGGTTCAGGCTCTAAGGTAAAACTTTTACGTTTTTACCTATAAAAAAACTTTGTGTTCCGAGTCAGTAGTGAATTAATTATATTTAGTATAATATTTATTCAGTTATGGAACAAAACTTTTTTTATCCTGACAAAATAATTATAATAATAAATTAATATATTTGTTAAAGTTTCGAAGAAAAAACAAGTAGGTTGATAGTTCACAATGGGTAAGCAATGATTATCCTTTATTTCTATCAACAAAAGTTTAACTGCTTTTTTTGTGATTGTATACACGAATTATATAAAGACAATGTTTAAAAAAATTCACCTTCATTCTACTAAATTTAGGAAATTTGTACTTAGATGTCATAAATGAAGCTCTCTCTCTCTCTCTCTCTCTCTCTCTCTCTCTCTCTCTCTCTCTCTCTCTCTCTCTCTCTCTCTCTCTCTCTCTCTCTCTCTCTCTCTCTCTCTCTCTCTCTGTGTGTGTGTGTGTGTGTGTGTGTGTGTGTGTGTGTGTGTGTGTGTGTGTGTGTGTGTGTGTGTGTGTGTGTGTGTGTGTGTGTGTGTGTGTGTGTGTGTGTGTGTGTGTGTGTGTGTGTGTGTGTGTGTGTGTGTGTGTGTGTGTGCGTGTGCAACAAAACAAGAGAAACGCGCGAGCTATGAGTGTTGTAGACACACAGACAGACAACTAACTTATTGTATCTAAAAATAGCAAGATGACAAATACTAAAAAAAAACTAACAGTATAAAAAAATTAAAATATAATAACATGTTTGATAAATCAAACAATATGTACTTATCACTTTGCACATTTCACAACACAGAGCATTTGTAATAATAATAATAATAATAATAATTTGCACAATTTTATATTTTAAATAAATACCATTAACAAAAATGGTTAATAACTAACTTCAATTGATAAGTGATATACGGACACATAACAGCAATTGTCTTACATCACTATATTTAAATACTGGCTATATTTACATACAAAGAACAATTGTTGTCTACACCGAACAATTATCATATTAACAACACCCGAGCACATCCACTGTTAGACATTTTCCACCTATAACTCAAATGTTCAACGGCAGAGAGAGAGAGAGAGAGAGAGAGAGAGAGAGAGAGAGAGAGAGTAACTTACAAGAGAATATTCAGTTTATGTCAGAGTACTTAACTGAAATCAATAACCTTACATTATTAACCATCAATAATTGAAGTCATATTGACAACCTTACATTTTTATGGATTCAGAAACTGAACAAACAATACTACTATTAAATGTGAATTAATTTGTGTGTGCGTGTGTGTGCACAACAGACTTTAATGCATAGGTGTTCCCTTAACATTCACACAATTAGGTAAATTCATGTTTTTTGTAATTAAAGGTCAAAGTTTTGATCACAGACTCCTAAACATCATAGCCCCATCATTAAGTGTTTATGGAATTTTGTTAAAACTTTTTAACATCTGTGAGGTGACTGATCCCCTGAGCCCCCCCCCCCAAATAGTTATGCCACTGAGTATTACAGAACATTTTTAATATAGTACAGCCTCAATTGTTTAATTGTAAAATCAAAATTTAATGTTCAGTACATATTAAAAAAAAAATAAAAATAAAAAAAAAAAAAAAAAAAAAAAAAAAAAATCGCCAATCGTCTGCTTATATTTTAAAAGTTGATATTTCATCACTCTAATTTTCTTTAACTTGAATTTTTAAATGCACTCCTGTCATTGTTGGAGAGTAATGGAAGTTCAATCACAATACTAACCACAGAAACAGTGTACAGTGTTATGGAATGGCTACTGTTTCAAAAATAAGAGAAACAAATTATAGCATTACTTCGTAAATCCTCAACTGTCAATTACAACACTCACAATAAACTTAATTTATTACTCTGACCAGAAGTGTATACAAAACCATGTGTCTTCAAAAGTGACTTTTATTTTAGACATTTTACTAATTTATATACTGTTCACTTTGACATATTCATTATTTGGCATATGCAATGGCATACTTCCTCTGACAATAAGAATGACCTCCCACTCACTAAAGACTTTACGATCTTTAACTACAAACAACCTGCCAGTCCAGTGCTATTGTAATAATATACACAGATAACTAATTCCAAACACGAGATACATTATTTCTATCCATGTTACACTATATTAACACTTCAACTTTCCTAGTTTCTTGCAGAAATAATACTGTATTATTCATAGTATATAATATATTTAAAATTTATATTTACTTTCCCCTAAGATGTTACTTTTCTCTTATTTGGAACATGTTTCGAACCTTTAGTGTTCCTATCATCAGCCTTCCCAATTTTGAATCTTGTGGAGTACCTGTGTGCTGGTTGGCTGTTGTTATGGCTGCCCATTGGTTTTTTAAATTGTTATTATTTATTATTGTGTGTGATTCTGGTGTATATATTAGTATTTTGTGTATTTTCGATGTTGAGTGCTTTGAAAATTGTATCATGTTTTGTATTGATTTGTATTTGTTCAGGTATTAGTTTGTTTTGTGTTTGTATATTTGTAAATTTTCCCAAATGTTCATTATGGTGCCTTTGTGTGGTATCTGTTTCATTAGACATAAATTCCCAAACATAACCAACATGACACTAATAAAACACATACCACACAAAGGCATCATAATGAACATTTGGGAAAACTTACAAATATACAAACATAAAACAAACTAATACCCGAACAATTACAAATCAATACAAAACATTATACAATTTTCAAAGCAATCAACATCGAAAATACACAATATACTAATATATACACCACAATAACACACAATAATAAATAATAACAATTTAAAAAACCAAAAACCAATGGGCAGCCATAACAACAGCCAACCAGCACACAGGTACTCCACAAGATACAAAATTGGGAAGGCTGATGACGGGAGCACTAAGGGTCCCAAAACATGTTCCGAATAAGGGAAAAATAACATCTTGAGGTAAAGTAAATATAAATTTTAAATATATTATATACATCAAGAAATAGACTGTAAACCAAATATACTGTTACTCACCGTCTATGGCCTTTCTGTGATGTTGTTATTTCGTTGTTTACATGTTTCGAGGCACTAGCCTCATCATCAGAACTTTATAAAAACTAATGTATGTCATCAATGATGACATATGTCAAAATACTAAAACACAATACGGCATTAAACTATGTACAGAACTTGTTTTAAAAATGAGCACGTCAATGTTAGGTGTGCCTTGCAAGACAATACGCACTGTACTGACGAAATCTAAGTTTTATCTCGACCATATCGCATAGCGGTATCATACAGTATATTCAGTACAGTACAGTGGCTTGATTCAGTAAGTACAGTATATCGTACAGTGGCTTGATTTATAAAGCATATAACGACGCCAGTACCAAGCCACACGTGTTGAACGACCAATTACAATATAAATAATATACTGTACGATACCGCTATGCAATATGGTCGAGATAAAACTTAGATTTCGTCAGTACGGCGCGTGTTGTCTTGCAAGGCACACCTAACATTGATGTGCTCATTTTTAAAACAAGTTCTTACATAGTTTAATGCCGTATTGTGTTTTAGTATTTTGACATATGTCATCATTGATGACATACATTAGTTTTTATAAAGTTCTGATGATGAGGCAAGTGCCTTGAAACATGTAAACAACGAAATAACAACATCACAGAAAGGCCATACACGGTGAGTAACAGTATATTTGGTTAACAAACACGTGGCTTGGGACTACAATAGGAGTTATTCCATTTATATCAAAATAGACTGTAGCAAAAAGTGTTTGAATTCATAGTATATAGTATATGATTTCTTCTGTAAATAGTTTATATGAACAGATTGCTTTATGTATGGTCCACAAATAAAAACTGAATCATCAGAAGCTATGACATATTTAAAGAATTCAGACATATGACTGATTTCTTGTTGAAATATCATTGCTTCTTCTAACAATGCAGTTTTTATCTGCAAAACATACTGTTTTGACGGAACACTCTCAAACACACGAAAGTGTTAACTGTTGTCTAAGACTTTCCCGCCCACCATCATAGTTATTAATACTTTGGTTTGCCGGGCTATCAGGCCATGGTCCGATGTTAGTTGATGCAAACGTTTCCGCCGCTCCATCGGTGGCCATCTTCAATACTTGAGGACTGAATACTGACACAGACTTAAGACTCAGTGAACAACAGTACTTAGTGAACATTCACCCTCTGCTACAGTAGTGTGGTTCACTGACTTCCTCAAAGTATGAAGATGACCACCGATGGAACAGTCGAAACGTTTGCACCAATTAACATTGGAGCACAGCCGGATTGTCCAGCAAACCAAAATATTAATAACTAAGTGTTGTTCTACACGCTTCTCGACTAGCCCAGCGTCCCTCGTCTGTGTCAAGGCCGTCCACTAATGTAGCATTAGTACTTTCAAGACTGTTCAAGACCACTTGTACGTACGCGAATTAATCTGGCACACCACCAAAAGAATGGAAAGTTATTTTGTAACACCTGCGCTACCTACATAAGCAACAACAGCTGGCTTTGTCAGTTAGTTATGTTGGACGATTTATTTATAGTGCGGATCAAAGTGGTTGTTACAGGACGTGATTATTGTGTTATAATTAGTATGGAACTCTAATAGTTGACATTATTATTGTGTGTAGACAAATTTAACTAGAATTACTGCATGAGAGTGTCTTGTTGATTTCAAATTGATATTTGTAACTCATTAAAGCTGGTTATTAGTGACTTCATTGGTGACTGTGTTTTGTTTCGGCTGTACCATATGATGATCCGTGAGACTGTCGTAACAATATTAAAGCAATCTAATAATACAAATGACTTGCAGAAGATTTCTTATAAACTATATTGTGAATAATCTACATCCCCAAATATTTCAAGATAGAGACTGTAATTTCGGTTTCATAAATTCACCAGTTTTATTCACTTTTTGTGATATCCTAAGATTTGAAACATTTTTGCAATGAAATGTGGCATTTTATAAACTTATCATTTTGTTTTCAATTGCCGTGTCCTGTTTTTTTTTTCGGAGGAGTTGGGAAGATGTAATTAACAAAACAAAACCAAGGGAATATTCACACAGCTCCCACTAACACTGAATAACACAATTTAACTATATTCTGTATCACTAAAATAAAAGAAAAATCAAACCAAACTTATATAACGAACTTAATGAAACAGTTTTACCATTTAATTTTTCATAAAATTAAAACATACACTATTTTATCTCAGATTCAAACTCCTACGACTTCAAGTAAATCATCGTTTCCCCAAACATTACTATCGACAAATTTTATTATATTACATCTTCTTCTGCACTACAAGGATTAGGCATTTCCCTGTTCCATTCTCACAAACTTATGACCACCGTTTTCGTGGTCTTCCTATATCTCTTTTCCCTCTTGGGTTGTAGTTAAGTATTTTTTTGGGTATTCTCCCATTTCTCATTCTATTTATGTGGTGTTTTCAAATTTCTTTATATTCAGTTATTTTTTCATTTATTGCATATACATTTAGTTCATTACGCACGTCTTCATTTCTTACTAAATCTCTTCTTGTGCAGCCTTTGACCCGTCTCAAAAATCTCATTTCTGCTGCCTGTATTTTGCTGTCTCCTTTTTTAGTATTTATCCAGCTTTCACTCCCATACATAAATACAGGTACAGCCATCATTTTATAAAATTTTATCCTTGTGTCTTTTCGTGTTTTGTTATTTAATGTTCTATTTATTGTTCCACATATTGCCTGGAACTTATTTATTTTATTTTCCATGTCATTGTCATAATTGTAGCTTGTCTCGCAGCCCAAGTATATTACATATTACATTACAAACTAAATATATGTTCATCTCATTATATCAATATTTAAAACCATTTTGTTAAACTTGTCCACATTAAAAACTCAAATAAGTTTGCCTCACTTATTTTAAGACACTTTTATCAAGGTGTCACATTTACTTTGCTTAAAAACTGTTGTTTTGTTATAAAATGTTTATACAAATTCACAAAATTAATTAATTTGAAAACTGATAGTTTTTGAAATAAAGAAAAATCATAACATTAAACGTTCTTCTCAAGTCACACCCACAGATTATGATCAATTCATTATTGTAACATAACAGTTAATGTCTCTAGGAATTATCTTAACAACCATCCGCCTAAAGATATCATATATCAACCTGACCATAAGCAAATATAATTTCAGAAATGAAGCTAAACTAAAGTTTGTTCACTCTTAGAACCTGATGGAGCCTGATGTAAACAAAACCGTGTGCTTGTACTTGAACCGGATTGGCTAGATGAGTGACCGCATCACTAAATACTCCGCTAGAAATAAAGTAGTTCCCAATTGATTACAATTAATTGATTTAAAAATATATCAATAAACTTTTTTAATACAATTTGGATTAATACAATTAAAAATAAGGTAAATGATTTTATAATTCTTTGCATCTGTTACGAAAGTTTTAACTTTGTACTGTACATGCCTCTGCGTTGTATCAGTACACTTTGTTTACATCAGCAGCCACTCTAAGCGTGAACAAACCTTAAGTCTAATTAAAGTATGGCAGAAAATGGGACTCACCATTGAAATATCTATTGGAAGCTCAGAAACCTGCGGAGACTTTTCTCCACCAATATAGCTGTCTATTAGTTCTTGTTCCCTTGGACGCTTTCTTGACATTTTATTTTATGGGGGAAATTAAAATTTCTTGCGGACCCTGTTAAATGAACACAAATGCATTAAAGTCAACACACTAAAATAAATTAAAATTAAATATAACATTTGTTACTATAAAGTCACTATACATATCATAATTTGTTGTAAACTTTTATCATTTCCACTTGTAACACCAATTCTGTTTTTCACATTTTTTTTTATTTTTCTGAGTACCAAACTTTTGGGCTATCCTCAGTGAGTCAACTGAGACTGCGCACAATGTCTGTCAGAAAGCCTAGTCTCCAATGTTCCAGTAACTCCACAAACTACAGTAAAGCTGTGCCTGCCCAATCAGATCATTTCATAAATTTATAACATAGCCTGAAAAACTATTATATCTTAACACAGTTATACGTAACTATACTACATTACAATACTCTTTTATTTAGAACTGATTTCCAACCACTAAGCAATATCCCAGATAAAATTTCTGTACATTATAAGTTTATGGACTGTTCAGGTACGAATTACTTTGTTGTAATTCATGTCAGGGGGTATGTACGGGGGGGATGAATGGGACCGGACCCTTTCCATAGGGTCGAAAAGTTGACGAATGTTGTTAATCTCTTAATTTTTAGGCTGTTTTATTATTTTTCAACGCTAATATAGTAGTAACCCTTTTTACTTACATGTTCCTTAAGGAAATGGAAGTATGGTGATGGCAAAAAAAATCGTGTTCGAGATTATTGCACATTCTGATTGTACTACACTCAAAACATGAAAAAAAGTCATTTTTCGAAAAATGTCTGCGTGTGTCTGTCTGTCTTAGATTTTTTTCTATGGCAAACGATAACAGCTGCAAATTCAAACAAAATCAAATAATGTTTTGCATACAGCCCTGAATTGTAGAGTTCTCAAGACCTGTTGGTGTTGGTGAAGATCGGTTAAGGGAAAGGGGTAGTTTACCATCAACATTTTATGTTTTAACAAGGGTAATTGTTTCTATGGCGAACGATAACCGCCGTAAATTCAAACAGAATCAAATAATGTTTTGCATGCATGCCTGAATTGTAGAGAACTCAAGGCCTGTTGATTTTGGTGAAGATCGGTTAAGAGAAAGGGGTAGTTTACCTGCAACGTTTTATGTTGTAACAAGAGAAATGTTTTCATGACGAACGATAACTGACGCACATTCAAACACAATCAAATATTTTTTTGCATGCATCCCTGAATTGTAGAGGACTGAAGGCCTGTTGATTCTGGTGAAGATTGGTTAAGAGAAAGGGGTAGTTTACCTGCAACGTTTTATGTTTTAACAAGAGTAAAGTACTTAATTTTGATAATCAAAGTATCCTGATAAGAAGCTCATAATAATCCACTGTAGAAACGTAGATGAAATATATATAGAAGTAGTTTCTATGGAAATATTTCATTTCGAATATGCTTTTAAATATAAATCTTAGAACAAAAGTCATGTATGGTTCTCCATACCGATATTAAATATACAATCAGGTTTATTACACGCCATTACCACGTATGTTTGAAATATGAAATACAGAAAAATTGATGCAGTCACTACGTATCTTGTAAAAAATGTTTCAATAATGCATATTTTAATTGTATTATTAATTATTATTAAGTTTATTATTTTAATTAATTTTATTTATTTTATTATTTTAATTTAATTATTAAGTTTATTTTAATGGGACCAATTTCAGCCACTTTAAAGATAATAACGTTGATTAGATCAAATCCAAAAGAGTGTGTTTTACTGGAAAACTGGGTGGGGACAGACATTGTGCTCAATCTCAGCTGATCCACTTGGAATACATAATTAAAAAATGGCTGATGCATCTGGTTATGAGGAAAAATAAGTGTGTGTGCGCGTGCGCGCATATGTGTGTTGGTGGAGGGGGGGGGGAGAGAGAGAGAGAGAGAGAGAGAGAGAGAGAGAGAGAGAGAGAGAGAGAGAGAGAGAGAGAGAGAGAGAGAGAGAGAGAGAGAGAGAGAGAGAGAGAGAGAGAGAGCACCCAAACTTTATGGGTATGATTTTTTAAAATGAAACTCATCTTTAATGTTTAATCGTCCTTGTTCTTATTGAAAGATGATATTACTACTGTAGTGAAATGTTAATGTAGTGTATCACTCAATGTGCAGTCTTATAATATATGATAATTATATCCTTAAATAGCAACTTGTTCTTTATATATGTTTTTGAAGATTCATTATCGTTATATCTATACACTCTTTGCAGAATTGTAGCCACTCTTTCAAGCTCTTCAGAGTCTTTTACATGAGTGCAGTGACGAGTAGCACCCACAAGTAATGCTCCCCTGATTGCAGGACTGTATTTATGGGAGGAATGAACAGGAGTGAACCCCCACCCCCCAGATGGTCAAAAAATTTTGACAAATTTTGTTAATGTCTTAATTTTTCGGCTCTTTTATTTTTTTTCAGCTGTGTACGCCAATATACAGTAGTGGCTCTTTTTAAATATACAAACAGGTTTAGTACACACCATTAGCATACACGTTTGAAATATGAAATATAGGAAAATCAATTCAGTCAGTAAGTAGACCTATCTTTTAACAATGTTTCAATAATGCATATTTTTAATGTGTTATTACCATTTTACTTTAATGGGACTGATCTCAGGATGTTATCATGTTTTTCAGCCATTTTAAAAATAGAAATGTTGATTAGTCGTAACTTGTTTTTTCTTTTGTATGAAGCCGATCCGACCCATGACACCCTCCCCCCAAAGCCAAATTCTAGATACATCACTGCCTGACTGTAACCATACATAAATCAAACTCCCATTCTCCTCCCCTCTTTACAAGAGGAGAATGTTTCCTATCCTCCTCAGCTATTTTTCTCCACTCCCATATTCTCTCAGTTTACCTCATCATTCCCTTTGCATTCAAGTTTACCATAACTACAGCCCTCCAGGTCTCCTTTCTTGAGTTTTTTTTATAAGAGAAGCCACCTAAAGATTCTCTTAGTATACCTATTTATATGCCTAAACCATCAAATTGATAATTAATTCTTTAACAATTCTTACGAATTTGTCACCCCCTATATTTCCATTTATTTCTAAACTTTTTATATAGTTCCATTCTTTCTTAAAATTTTGTATATTCCCTACACCATCCTCTTTGGTCCATACATCCCCTCAACACCCTTCTTTGAAAAATTCTCAGTATTTTGCATGTGCTCTTTGAGACATACATTCTTGACTATAAAGTCACCATCTTGACTATGTAGTCTGGAAGTACATACAAATTCGTTACCAGGTGTTTACAAATAAAAACCAACAAAATAGTTTTAATAGCTTCATACTAAAACTATTTTCTTCATAAACTAGATGACCCCATAATTTTAATGAACAATTCAAGTTGTTAATCTGAAACCAACAATATTTTTATTTTTGTAGCTAAAACAATGTTTAGTTTTAATCTCATCCTTGAAAGACTTTTCAGCTAAGCTATTAATTAAACAACGAGAAAATACGTGAATAAAACTATTTACCAATGCAAAGCAGAAGTAAAATAAGGTAATAACAACTTGTAATCACATAGAACATTTGTTTCCCATGTTCCCTTACGCATGAGCCATCTGAATGAACTGTTGTGCACGAAAAATAAATTGTACACATTACAAACACAACAAAGTATCTCTACTGGTGGTCCACTGACAAGTGGTATGTGGAGAACTGAAGTACAGTAGAGCATCGATTAACCGAACGATCTATTATCTGAACTCTACTGTACAGTAATGTATTGGACACATGTAGGCGTACTGGATATTTATTGAACATAAAAAATGGTATACTATAAATTATTACAGTACTGTACAGTAATGAATAAACGCTGTAGCTATGCAATCAATAAACAAAGAATTGGCTAAAGGTGGGTGAAGCCGATCCCGGTTTTCAGTTATTAACCGATGAAGAGATAGTTGAGTCATTAAATGAACGTAATGAAAACGAAACAGATTCAGATGAAGACGGGTAGAATGCTCCTAATACAAAACCACCGACGGCAGCAAAAAGCTATTCTAAAGTGGGCCGAAACAGAAGACAAGATAGATTGTATTCAGGTTATGAATCTTAAACGACTTCAGTCTTCAGCAGCGAGAAAACGGGATATCGGTTTGAAGCAGACAGTGGGGGACAACTCTTTAAAAAAGTGTAAATCCATGGTACTGTATGATCTGTTTTGTTTATTAATTTTTAACTGATTTTATAGTACAGTGTTTGTTGATAAACTCTAATTTTGTTTAAATTAACTTTTGGTTTTTTTTATTAAGAACACTCAGTTTTAATTCAATGATTTTTAGCCTTAGTAGTACATTACAGTACAGTATACAGGTTGCTGTAATTATATAACAGTTTGTTAGAAATGATTTTGTAGCCTACTAAAAATCTTTGTTTTTGTAGAGAGAAATAATGTTTTCAATTTATGATCTATTATCCAAAATATCGATTATCCAAATGGGCCCTCATCCCGAGAGGTTCGGATAATTGATGCTCTACTGTAATATACTGCAGCCAAAAGAACAAACAGATTTAGAAACGTTTCCAGTCTACTTCAATTAAACCTAGTTTAAATGAAACAACCATAGCGAAAAAAGCTAATAATCTGGAGAATAGGTCTTAGCATGTGTGAAAGCACTGTGGTACAGTGTATTGACCCCAAATAAGGTAATGATTCCCTTCTCAACATGATGAAGATGAGACAACTTACAGAAAATGATCTGAGTCATAGAACAAGATTACATCAGACAATGTGGATGAGTAACTATAATAGAATGTGCTGATTGTGGAGGCTGTGCATATGACACTGACCTGGGTCTTAATAAAACACACAACACATGACATATTAAAGGCATAAGAGATAAAGACATCACCTTTGTTTTGTTTGAACTGATTCATTTCTTAACATTTGATTCATTCTTACGTCAACATAAAAACTTGACTCTTTAGAGGCAAGAATATTTTGTGGAGCAAAATGAGCAGACAAATAAAACTGATGAATTACTCATTAAAGATGTCATGACATAGTGACTTGTAAATATTGTACATAAATTACTTTTTACTTTTAATACAGAAATTTCTAAACAGTACTGTTATTATTATAATCACATCTAACGAAATGTGTAGTCTTTTAAAATTTAACTCTGTGTAAATCAAAATGATTTTTACTATATATATGTTCTTTTCCACTTTCAATAGTCGAAAATAGCTTCCATGAAACATTCACAAAACCATTGTCTCTATGTTTCAGATAGTGTAGTTGTTTTGTCAGAGCATTCAAAAACAATTCTTCTTTATTATCCCTGTCATCATAACCTCTGGTATTCTTACACTTGTAAACAAAATGTGTATTACACAAACAAGTAAGACACAAACAAGTAAACAAGTGTAAGACACAAAATGTGTGTAGAAGTGTAAACAATATTTTATCAGACACAATGTACATCTGCCGAAGACTTTTATACAGGTTTGTTGCTACTTATAAAGAATGCGACAGTTTCATACAACACAACTTTCACAAAGATGAAGAAACTTTTTTCTGCGAATTTGTTATCATGGTACCTGTCATATAAGCAGATCGAATCCTTGATTAGTAAATTTTCTTCCAAATTTCTTATTCCACGTTCCCTCCAGTAAAACAATTTATTGCAAATTTCTCTTGTTAAGTGTTCTACACTCAGTACACTCAGTACCACACACACCACGGGTATATGCGGGGAGGGTACAAACCAGTCGAATGACTGAAGGACTACGAAGTGTTCTACAGGAAATTTACAGTCTCAAAATTTTAAGGAGAGTATCATAAAAAATATAAAACTACAAACAAAAGTATATTGTTTTGCCTCAAAATGCCATCTACTAAAATGTACTACTGATACTGAAAACATGATAAACCTGAATAACTTTGTATATAACCTAATAAACTGAACAACTGTACTAGGAACTGTGAGTAAGAAGTGACTATGGCTACACAGGTCAGCACCACATTTGGTTGAGTCACCAGCTGAAATATACTGGCACGTCTCTGTACAGGAAAGTGAATCCAAAAACATTTTTCTCAGTGTTCTAACAAATCTTAATTTGAATTTATATTTTAAAAGGACACTGAACTGTATCAAACAAAACACATCAATATATTTAGTCATAAAAGCAGAAAATCATATTTTATAGACTAAATACCCTTTCTCAATACAGTATTTTTTCCATTATTTTATTTAAAAGATATAAAAAAATGACTAATGACTCCACAGCTGCATGTACCCAAATTATCTCCGTTCATTTTTATCACGATTATCTGTGTACAAGGAGGTGTATCAAAAAATACCATTTGAACTATCTTTCTCCATTTAACAACAGTACCGTACTTTGATTAGAGCAAATTTATAAAATTTAAAAATTCCTGCTACCACATGACTGAATAACAAGAATTATGTCTATAGTCTACTATTTTCTTAGATTTTAAATTTAGTTAGATTATACTCAATTTTATTCCTTTAAGTTGATAAATTTTTTTTTTTTAAGTTTCAGTACCTTTTTTTGTACACAGGGCTATAAAAACCAGGTTGATATTTTTTATCAAGTCATATACTAACATACTAATAGTAAAGTACTAATAAAAAATATTTTAAAATACACAGATTTCGAATGTTTAGCCCTCACTATTGGAAAAATGGATCAATGTTGGAAACAAATACAGCCAAATGTGCAAAAATATAACCACTTCAGCAAACTGAAAATTACACGTTACTATGTGATAAACCTGATTAATCGTACATGTGTAAACCTAGAATTTCAAGTTATTTTTTAATGAGACTATGGCTTGTTAACTTTATTGCCTGACAAACAAACTACAGGCACTTTAAAAAGTTAAAATCCAAAAACCGCTAAAAACAACTTTTCATCTTACAAGCATATGCTAAAAAATTGTAAAAAATTTGTAAAAAACAATAAATTTATTTTTCTGTTATATACTGTAATTAATATCCCCCCACACTCTTTTTCAGGAAAGCACATATAAAATGAATACAAAAAGTGTGGAAAAAATTACCATTACAACACAAAAGATTATTAACAAATAAGGGTTAATAGAGAAACTGTAGGAAGAAAAACACACACACACACACACACACACACAATTAAAACTGTATAGAAAACTTATATAAGACTTTATATAAAATTATACAGAAAACCCAAAAACTACTTTGAACACAAAGTCTGATCAACTGTATCAATTATAACCAATTGTGGATCATTGAATGACTCATAGCAACTACCAATAATTTTAGAAGACAAATATGTACTATATACA
This sequence comes from Magicicada septendecula, assembly GCA_034769895.1. Taxonomy (NCBI): domain Eukaryota; kingdom Metazoa; phylum Arthropoda; class Insecta; order Hemiptera; family Cicadidae; genus Magicicada; species Magicicada septendecula. The sequence continues at coordinate 22,667,824 of CM068370.1, forward strand.
GAAGAATTTGTAAGCTTTCTTATAAATTTCAGCCTTTAGTTTTCCTTTTTGTTTTGTTACAAACACCCTATAAAAGTATTTTTGATAAATAATTCAATTGAAGTACATAAAAGGCATTTAAAAATACATAAAAGGCATTTAACAATATCAAACAAGTGGTTTAATTTGCATCACATACCGGAAAAATGGTATAAATTCATTGACAGTTTTATCAGCTACTCACTGATTGGTTTTGAAACAAGAATGTTTTGATTTGTGCCTAGTTATCAGTTACATTACTGAATGTAATAATGCATGTCAAAGGTGCCTGTATAAAAAACTGGCGAGCCCTCAAATTATGAATGAAATTATCTTTTTTTTTACAAATAAGAATTATCACTCACTCGTTTTTTTTTGCAATTCAAAAAACGTGTAATTTTAATAATTCCGCTGGCCATCAAAATACAAGCTTTTAAAAATTCTGAAAGTACCGAATAATTAAACGACCTAAAAATTTAATGTATAACAGAGTCAGATTTAGTAAATTAACATTTATTATGACTTCATGATAACTTTTTTGATACGGTATACAAAATATAAATAAACTATACACATACCTTAAACACCTAACCTTCAAATTTTAACTAGCAAAAAATAAATTGTGAACACCACTTTAAAGAATCGTATTAAATCACAGCATTTTACAGAATTTCACTGACATTATTTTATACACCAACTACACTACATTACCCAACACAGCTTTCGTACCTCTGCCGCGAAACGATCGCATTACATTGCAAAAGCAGTCTACGAAAGCTCTTTCCGATGTGGACGTGTGGAATCAGCTGATACGCTTCGACCAATCAAAGTATGTCAATTTATGGATTAATTTTTTCCGGCTTGTGATTTGCTAGATAAGTTAACGTGTATATTGTTATAAGTGATAAACACTATCCTGCAGAAAATTAGCACTGCATACGATGCATAAGGAATAAGGAAATTAAATATATTAAGGTACCTTAAGACTGACCACAGCACCCTTATTTATCTTTTAGATAACAAATTTGACAGAAACAAGTCTGTATGTTGTTACGATTAACTGTAATGTAGTAGTCACAGTACCACTAAAATAATAAAATTGGTTTTTATATAAAAGATAATTTGTTAATAAAGAATACACCAGTAACGTACTTTTACTGTGTGCATAGTGCTATTAAATATAGGTATTTTATGACGAAGAAGGATGCAGTTTTTAATAAAGTAATTACCTGGTGCACCAATGGTATACTTCTTTCAGATGAGGTCATTACCTATGTGGCATTCTGATTTAGCTTACAAAATTTCGCGAGGGTAGTCACGTATACACGCGTTTAGAGTGAAAGTTTCGAGGATAATCAAAGTTTTACAATACTAATATGGTTTTGTATTTTCCACATGCTTGCTTGAGAAAATTCTCTATAATTGATCAGAATTACTGCAGCGAATATTATGGTCGCAGATATTACCACATGATGAAAAGGAATGTCAAACAGAAAAAAAATATTCTACTATCAGTGTCGTCTTAATCTTCGAACACTTCAGCAGTGAGCTGCATCTTTGGAAGTTACCTGCAGCAGAGTTAACTTGAAAAATAAAATGTAATTGTTTAGTTCTATGTAAATGTACCGGTAATCGTTAATATTATCTACAGTGGATAGTTTTGTGTCAGAAGTGTTCTAAATAGGCCACGTTATTAATTCTGTATAAAAAAATGGAGAATTTTTTAAACGCTGTATTCTGTAGAATACCAGTAAGTGTTTTAATGACAATGTAACTTTTGCATTTAGGTTAAAACATCAATTCCAATTAAATATTCATTGCTCATAGTTACAGGCGCGTTTTTACGGTGGGGATGCGGGACCGGAACCCCCCTACCAAGACGGTCCAAAGAGATGAATTAATTATGTTAATCTCTTAACTTTAAGGCTGTTTTATTTTCTTTTTCAGCTGTGTACGCTAATATTGTAGTAGCTCTTTTTTAAATATACAAACAGGTATATTACACAGCATTTGGGTATACCCAAATATAGGAATATTGGGAATATGAAATATAGGAAAATCAATTCAGTCCAATATCTTTTAACAATGTTTCAATAACGCTTTTTTATTGTGTTATTACCGTTTACTTTAATGGGGTTGATTTCAGGATGTTATCACCCCACTTTAAATATAGTAATGTTGATTAGTATTAATTTTTTTTTTGTATGTGGCCGACCCGACCCCGGACCCCCATGCCAAATTCTAGATACGCTACTACATAGTTATAGTTAGAAATATAGGTTAATTATATTTTTATATTTGTTAAAATTGTTACACTTTTGTTACCTTCTCTTTACAAAGAGAAAGAGAGGGGATCATACTTTTGTGATGTGGGTAATCAAAAAAATTGGAAGATAAAGTGGATTGACAGGATTAGTAGGTGTACCTAATGAGAATGTTCTGAGCAGAATTAAAGGAAAGAGAATGCTCTTAGATACAGTAAGTTACTGAAGGGGAAGAGACACTGGTTAGGGCACATTAACGAGGGGAAGGAATATTAACAACTGTTCTTCATGGTGTGTGGATGGGAAGAGAAGAAGAGGAATAAAGAGATTAACAATGATGGATGATGTTAAGTTAGGTAGGTTTGCCTATATTACAAAAAAAAAAAAAAAAAAAAAACAACTGAAAACCCCATCTTAGATAAGGGCAATTATAGACAACAGTGATGTGGGGTACGTGCCAGTCCCAGTTCCAGTGGCTTATCCACTGGAATTTGGCCTTCGGGGGGGGGGGGGTCGAGTCGGCTTTATACAAAAGAAAAATCAAGTTAAGACTAATCGACATTACTAAGTTTAAAGTGGTTAAAAAACGTATGGTAAGACTCTGAAATCAATCCCGATAACACAATAAAAATACGCGTTATTGACACGTTTAACAGGTTCTTATTGACTGAATTGATTTTCCTACTTTTCATATTTCAAACCTATACGCAAATGTTGTGTAATAAACCTGTTTGATATTTAAAAAACAGTTAGTACTATATTATTGTTTACAGCTGAAAAAACTAATAAAATAGCCAGAGATTAACAAAAATTCGCCAACTTTTTTTGCCCCTCTAGGGGGGTCCACTTCTCCCCCCCCCCCGTTAATACGCCCCTGCACAGTACACTATATAATGATACCAAACTTGACATAATTGAGAGTCTAGAGATAAATTTCCGATCGTTGTTTACACATTGATTCAAAGTTGTGAGTGCTTATGTAAAACGGCAGGTAAGTATGCACTTTGCTGTCCATGACGTGACCGAGTATTATTAAGAACTAATATATACTATTGCAATGTGAAACACAAGTATTTTAAGTTCAAGGTCAATCGTTGGAACAGCAGCTGACGTGCCCCAGGGGTCACAGTCAGGGGGGGCCATTCCGGCTTCCCGCGCTAACCTAGCGATCAGCTGTTTTTGCCGCGTGACGTCGACTGGTGGAAGAAATACGCGCGAGTCTTGATTTACCATGCAATCTTACCTGAGACAATGTCCTACTTAGCATCGCTCTGCTGTTTACACGAAATATTAACAATAATTGTAATGAGCTATTCATATAGAAAAAGGATTAAACAACAAGATTAAATGGTTTGCGGCAAAAAATAATGGTAAAATCTATTTCTACATTTAATTGAAAAGTAAGCAAGTCTGTCCACATATAACATTGACAAAATGGCACAAGATGGAAAATTAAGTCGGAAAGGAGGCGATATTATATATATATATATATCATTTTTTATTATTCGTTAATTTTATATTAATAGAATTATTTCGATTGTTATTAATTTACTTAGAAACCTCTGATGATACTGATATTTTTCAGTGAAACGTGCGTCAGGTGTTAAAAAGAATATACGAAATTATACTACTTGCAGAAGAAACAAATTGAAAACATCACAAATTTTACATATATATATATATATAATATGCCTGCGTGGGTGGGTGCGCGTACGTGCACACGCGTGCGCGCATGAGTGCGTGTATAAACATTTCTATTATGTAGTATAATATATTTGAAACAAGCTTCCAATTATTATAATTATAATCAATATCATAATCATTTTCTTTATCTACATTTTCATTGTTATTTCATTGTTACTAGTTTCAGTTAAAAACTGAAGCTAGTACGTTTAGTTGTAAACATAAATACTTTTATCAACGAAATGAAAATGGTTATTTAGTTGATACATACCTTCATATGTGACTTAAATTTTTGAAGACGAAGCTACCCAGAGCCGACTCTTTGTTGCTGCATACTTTTCAAGTGACTTGAGTTTGAGCTGTTTGTTCAGATGGCGGATTCTGATGAATTAGAGGTCTGTTTGCCGAGTGGAAGCAACCCATTTATTATGATTTTGATGTGACCATGACAGATGTATTGCTTAAAAGCATTATCAGTGCCGTTGAGAGCAGTAATATTCATGTAGCGGCTGTGACGTGTGATATGGGGGGAAAGAATTCAAAAGTCTGGAAGGAATTAGATGTAAACACAGAAAAAAATTTCTTCATTAACCCGACTACAAACGATAAGGTGTGGGTTTTCTGTGACGTACCTCATCTTTTGAAGCTGCTTAGAAATCATTTTCTAGACCATGGGTTGTTACTTTGCGACGGCACTGAGCTTAAAAAAGATACAATCGAAAATCTGTTACATTAACAGAAAGGAGAATTGACGATTTTACCCAATATTAGTCAGATTTGCTGCACAGTTTTTTTCTAATCGTACAGCAAAGGCGCTGAAGTATGTTGCAAATAAAGAGCGCGAAAGCAGCTTCATCGAACTGGTAAACGATGCATTTGATGTTTTAAACTCAAGACTTCCAAAAGACCAGAAAACGCCCCTCAGAAGTGGGTACGGTATGAATTTAAGGAGCCAAGAAAATACTTTAAAAAGGTTTTTGGAAGTAATAACTAACATGCGAGTAGCAAGTAAAAAAAGTTTACTACCTTTTCAGAAAGGTTTCGTTATATCTTTAATTCATTGTTCGGCCTTTATGAACAAATGACAATGATTCATGGGGTGACGTACATTTTGACCGCTAGATTCAATCAAGATTGGCTTGAAAACTTTTTTTCACGAATTCGGGGATTAGGCGTCTTTTATAATAATCCCACTCCCTTTGAAGTGCGCAACAGAATTCGGCTCTTACTTTTAACGGGTAGCACGGAAGATATACCGTTATCTGGAAGTGCGTCTGTGGCTGAGGATGGTAGCATTCATTCCACCGAAGTTATGGAATCAAATGACTCTGACGAGGATTTCATCCAGTTTGTTACCAATGAACTATGCATAGTTGAACATACGTTAATACCAAGTTCTCCGAATAATGACACCGACGAAGCAGAATTGTTAAAAACAGAGGACTTGGCCCCGTCTGCAAGTGACAACGATGTTCCTCAAGATGCCTTAAAATATCTGGCCGGGTACATCGCATTCAAGTGCCGCTTCATTGATGAAAGTCTAGGTGTGAGAGGCGAAACATTGTGTCTTTCCGGGGAACATAGTCATGACTGGATATCGATTATATCAAAGGGGGGACTTACCCATCCGTCAGATGAGTGGTTACAAAAACTGATTCAGTTTGAGATAGTTTTTACTTCTTTCCACGGACGTACAGTATCAAAACAAGTGAAAGTTATCTCTTATTTGGCCACCTTACTCAAATCTAAATTTCCAGAGGTGGACGAGAAAGTCATTTGTCTGTACGTCAGGACAAGAACATTCATCAGAATCCGCCATCTGAACAAACAGCTCAAACTCAAGTCACTTGAAAAGTATGCAGCAACAAAGAGTCGGCTCTGGGTAGCTTCGTCTTCAAAAATTTAAGTCACCTATGAAGGTATGTATCAACTAAATAACCATTTTCATTTCGTTGATAAAAGTATTTATGTTTACAACTAAACGTACTAGCTTCAGTTTTTAACTGAAACTAGTAACAATGAAATAACAATGAAAATGTAGATAAAGAAAATGATTATGATATTGATTATAATTATAATAATTGGAAGGTTGTTTCAAATATATTATACTACATAGAAATGTTTATACACGCACTCATGCGCGCACGCGTGTGCACGTACGCGCACCCACCCACGCAGGCATATTATATATATATATATATATATATATATATATATAAAATTTGTGATGTTTTCAATTTGTTTCTTCTGCAAGTAGTATAATTTCGTATATTCTTTTTAACACCTGACGCACGTTTCACTGAAAAATATCAGTATCATCAGAGGTTTCTAAGTAAATTAATAACAATCGAAATAATTCTATTAATATAAAATTAACGAATAATAAAAAATGATATATATATATATATATATATATATATATACACATAATATCGCCTCCTTTCCGACTTAATTTTCCATCTTGTGTCATTTTGTCAATGTTATATGTGGACAGACTTGCTTACTTTTCTATTAAATGTAGAAATAGATTTTACCATTATTTTTTGCCGCAAACCATTTAATCTTGTTGTTTAATCCTTTTTCTATATGAATAGCTCATTACAATTATTGTTAATATTTCGTGTAAACAGCAGAGAGATGCTAAGTAGGACATTGTCTCAGGTAAGATTGAATGGTAAATCAAGACTCGCGCGTATTTCTTCCACCAGGTCACGTCACAGCGAAGCAACCAATGGGAGCGTAATTGGCCGGAGTGGCCTACCTTATATTCTAGTTACATTGGGTCACAGTGTCCAGGCGAACCCGACGATTGCCTGATGCTTCTGTAGACATGAGCAGCCATGCGCTTATATGGATGGCGGCTCCTTGTTATTGCTGTATTTTCAACAGTGGCGGCCCGTGCTTAGGTTGCACGGTTGCACAACCCCTATTGTATTTTAAATTATAGAATTATGAATAAGACAATAAGTAATAATAGTGTTTTCAAGCTAAATCGTAATTAATCATTTGCCGATTGAAAAACGCAGAGGAATTACTAAAATCGTACACGCTCTTGCCGCGGTGTACATGGCAAGTGTGCACCGACTGTGACGCGCTTTGTATATGGTGAAATACAATGGAGTAGTGCTCTGGCTGGCTAGACTTGGTTGTTCCTATTGCAGCGGTATAGGCTCGCTTGGTGTGATTAGGGACTGCAAACCCCGCTTGTACCTCACGGCGCCACCACTCTGTTGGTAAATAACACGTTGTGCGCCGGGTTGGAAGTTCGTTGTTAGTGTCAGTTAAGTGTCAGTACAGTTCATCGTTAAATGTAAATAATAATAGTATACAGAATTAAGGTGTCATAGTGTAAGATATTTATTATATTTAACTGGTAGGACACAATTAATTCTCTTGTAAACTTAACAAAAACGCTGTTCAGTTTACGTCCTATTAAAGAAAAATTGAAATTAAAGATACCAGGTAGGCCTACACCAGACCTTTCAAATTTTAATCAAAGTGTAAAATCAGGTAACAGAAAATTTAATCGTAAATTAAAAAGAGATTCATACAATAAATATTCGTGATTACGTGGGTGTGACACTAAAATTGCATTATTTTGCTTTCCTTGTGTATTGTTTGGAGGCGAGGAGACTTGGACATTTTCTATTCAGAGAATAAAGCAATTTAATACCATTCAACCCAACTGCAACCCCCAAATTTTTCAACCACCAGCCGCCACTGATTTTCAAAAATTATTTTCGCAACGGCTTTTTTCACGTGTTTATAAGAAGACTTATTAGATGTAGAAAGGATGGTTGGTCAAACCTCGCAAGGACGGTGATGTGGGTCGATGAGTGTTTAAGGTGGATGATCGAGCAGGGCTCAGGAGGCGCTCAAGTCTTCATGGAGGTAGGCCGTTGCCTAAAAAATTCAGACAATTTACATGAATTTACGGATGCTTTTGTAGTTCAGGGCTAGCGTTCGGAAAAACCCCTCTTGTACAACATCGCTGAACCTTATAGCCTCTGAAAGCGAAAACTGGTTCAGGCTATAAGGTAAAACGTTTACATTTTTACCAATAAATAACTATGTGTTCCGAGTCGGTAGTGATATACTTATATTTAGTTAATCAACGGACACGTCATGGACAACAAAATCCAAGAAAGAAATATAACTCCGATACACCAACCTCCTTGAAGACCTCCATTACCTGAGCAGGAGGAAAGTACAGGACATGTTGACAGAAGAAATAATCGGACCTTCATCAAATGTTTGGTCTTCTCCGGTAGTGCTGGTAGCGAAGAAGGACGGTGGGTTATGCTTCTGCGTAGACTACCAGAAGTTGAACGACATGACAAAGAAACATACTCTCGACACACTGTCTGGAGATCGGTGGTTTTTGACATTGAACCTAAGAGCGAATATTCGCACAAGTGGGCCTTCATCAAGAAGATGAGGAAAAGAGAGCTTTCTCGACTCCCCATTGTCCGAGCTGATGGCGCGCGATGGGGATCAGAAGGGTTAGAGCACAAGGGAGCGGACAAACTGATGAAAAGAAGGAACCTTCAACCCTCGCCTGATAGCGTCATTGCGGACGAACCACAGAGAAGTGGAGTTGTATCGGAGGTTCCGGAATTTGAACGCTTCCAGACGTTGGGCTGAATCAGATTCCAGAATACGGGGGCTGCGTATGTTAGAGTGGTTCTGAGAAAGAGTAGATAAATTGAGAGCTTAGTGGCACTGACCTTCGATTGGCTTTGACGCCGCGAGCTCGGTGGAGAACTGGGACAAGTGGGCTCTGAAGTAGATGGAAGAATTGAGCTTTGTAATTGGTTGTAAGTAATTAAATGCTATATTACTCAAACAGTTTTGGTATAATTTTTACTTCCATATTCCTTAAGGAATGGAAGTATGGTGATGGCAAAAAAATCGTGTTCGAGATTATTGCAGATTCTGATTGTACTACACTCAAAACATGAAAAAAAGTCGTTTTCCGAAAAGTGTCTGTGTGTCTGTCTGTCTGTCTGTCTGTGTCTGTAGATTTTTTTTCTATGGCAAACGATAACTGCCGCAAATTCAAACAAAATCAAATAATTTTTTGCATACAGCCCTGATTTGTAGAGGACTCGCGACCTATTGTTTTTGGTGAAGATCGGTTGAGGGAAAGGGGTAGTTTACCTGCAACGGTTTTTTTTATCAAGGGAAATTTTTTTTTTGGCAAACGATAACAGCCGCAAATTCAAACAGAATCAAATAATGTTTCGCATGCAGCCCTGAATTGTAGATTTCTCAAGACCTATTGTTTTTGGTGAAGATCGGTTAAGGGAAAGGGGTAGTTTACCTACAACGTTTTTTTAACAAGGGTATTTTCTATGGCAAACGATAACAGCCGCAAATTCAAACAGAATCAAATAATTTTCTGCATACAGCCCTGATTTGTAGAGTACTCAAGACCTATTGTTTTTGGTGAAGATCGGTTGAGGGGAAGGGGTAGTTTACCTGCAACGTTTTTTATCAAGCGTATTTTCTATGGCAAACGATAACTGCCGCAAATTCAAACAGAATCAAATAATTTTTTGCATACGTCAGTGAATTGTAGAGGACTCAAGGCCTTTAGATTTTGGTGAAGATCAGTTAAGGGGAAGGGGTAGTTTACATGCAACCTTTTACGTTTTAACAAGAGTAAAGTACTTGAAAATTCATTTAAACTTTTTCAAACAATGGTAATTGTTGAAAATAAAATAATTTTGTTGCCAGGCAATCTGAAAATTTCAGATTTTGTACCACAAAATCTGAAAAGATTATACGATAGTTTATGAAATGGTTAATAATACGTCAGTGGAAGGTGTAATGAGAAATTAGCAGAAATGGAAACCTGGGGAATGTTAACTGTTCTGTAGATACAATTTTGTCAGAATGTTTGGAAATGATCATCAACATTGAAGAAAAAGTAAGCATATAAGAAACATATGTAAGTACTTATTATAAAAAAATAATGTTTGTTTTTTGATAAAGTCATTTTGATTATAAAATATAAATATTTACAACAAGAAAAGAATTTTCAGTTTTCAAAATTTAAATATATTTTTATAAAACAATGGGTTCTTCATTGAGGTGGGGACCATGTCACTCACTCCATCTCAAGCCTCCTCTCCCATTTTGCAGAAAAAGAGGATCCTGTCATGGCTGATACTTTGACGACAGTGACAGGGCTTTCCACCAAATTCAGCAGAGTGACAGGTAGGCCCAACTCTGATTGGCTCCTCAGATTTCCCCAGCGTTAGTAGGTTCTATGAAAATATTTTATTTCAAAAATGATTTTAAATATAAATCTTAGATATGTTTTATAAATCTCATGTTTTATGTTTTAACATAGGTAATTTTTTATATGACGAACCATAACTGCCGTAAATTCAAACAGAATCAAATAATTTTTTACATATGTGCCTGAGCTATAGAGAACTCAATGTCTGTTGATTTTGGTGAAGATCGGTTACGGGGAAAGGGCAGTTTACCTGAAACATTTTTTGTTGTAACATGAGTAAAGTACTTAATTTTGATAAAGTATCCTGATAAGATCTTAATAATCCACTGTAGAAACGTAGATGAAATATCTATAAATGAAGAGGCTAGTTGAACGGGCTGGGGGTAATTTTCTATAAATCAAAATTATAGTTGAAGGGGAGGGGATAATATTTTTTATATGTGTACTACGTTATTGGCAAGAAAGAAGTATTTTTTTGTTAAAATTCCTTCCCTGGCTGTTTGGCTGAAAATGATTTTAAATATAAATCTTAGAATATGGAAGTCATGTATGGTTCTCCATACCGATATTTTCATTAATATTGTCTCTCCTGTTCTTTATGGACAATTTACATCTGTTGTTTTTTTAAAACACACACAGTCATTTCACATTCGAGCCTGTTATTGATGTTACTTATTCAAACAAATTAAGTTGCCAGGGTAATGTTGACTGTATTCCTGGATTTGGTTGTCCATGACGTGTCCGTTGATTAACTAATTATAAATATCATATATTGTAGCGTGACAGATATAAGCATAATATTGAATGGCAATTGATCAATAGAATAATAAAGTTATAATATTTAAATTTGGAAGAAAGCATTAAGTTTAATATAAAAAGATTAATTCATAGCAACTGTGGAAAGACATCATTATTATAAAGAAAATACAAGTTCAAATAGAAGGAGTTACTAGCGATGAGTCATCCAAAACCAGTCTCATAACCAAAGGTTTTCAAGGTATAACCCAGGAAGGTAAAAAAGTAAATAACAAAGCAGTACTGAATATGACCAGACCCACAACGAGGAAGAATAAATAGAATAGAAACCCTAAAATAAGCCAAGATCAAACAACACAGGTGGTGTATTTATAAAATAAAGAAGAAGATGGAGAAGATCCCAAGAAACCTGATGGCATCATCAAGAAGATGGAGAAGATACCAATCCCAGAAGGCAGGAGAAAAGAAGACTGATGAAAGAAGAAGAAGGCAGCATCCTGAAGAAGATGTCATGCTCTTATAAAAGACACCCAAATCCCTATATCCCCAAAATAAATATTTAAAAATAAAAGTATAACGAATTGAAAACCACATGTATACAGATTTAAGAGAGAGAAGTGTATAAAGTAAAAGTTGCCTGTGAACTAAGATGAAACAATAATATAGTACCCATGGAACAAATCTCCATTGAAAAACGCTAACCAATTTATTATGTTAATAAGACTATACGACCATTTAGCAATAACATAATATATAAGTGCAAAGTGAACCAGTGATAGTTTTGGGTATTATAAAAAATGAACCTTGTGTTTCATTCTTGGCAATCACAAACATTGAATGCAATGAAATATACATTTTTCAATGACTTGAAATGTGTACTGTGACAATATGTTGTTCATAAGACATGAATCTGTTTAAAATAACATTTTGTTTTACATGAAAAAAGAAAAACAGATTTCATAATACTTTTTGAACAATTCATACTATTTATTTATTAATGACAGGGTACAATTCCCCAAAGACAATGTATAAAAGACGGTATAAAAACTGTAGAATCCTACTTATAATAATAGTTAGAAATAAGAATATAAATATAAGGTTTTTATGTATATAGTACAAGAATGTTTAAAAATGTTTTAGATATAAGGCCATTTGTTTGGGTCTGATACAACTAACATCAGAACTATAAAAATAGTTACTACTTGTAAATAGTCGAGAGTAATTAAGATGTTAGTTAGTAAAAAACCTTTTTTGTAAACCATATTTCCATGTTAGAAATAAGGATTTTGTTGTAAAATGTCTGACTTGAAGACAACCATTTATTTAAAAAAATATTCTTTATTTGTTTTAACTATTATTTGTATTGTAACCAATACTAATTGTTTTTGTGTAATTTGAAAACATGTTTAATTTATAATACTATATGTAAAAGTCAGAGAGGGTATCACACATCATATATTGTTTGTAAAATATTTTGTAAGAAAAATTGTTAAAAAAAATCATAGGCCAAAAGAATGGAAACCAAACTTCATCAAAACAGAGAAATTGCCCATTTAAATGCAAATAAACAAAAGGGGTTTAGACAAAATAAACTTGAGATCAAGCCATATAATTGCACATGCCATTTAGAAAGATTTTAATAAATTATATTCAGAATTATAAATAAAAATGAAAATGACTAAACTCAGAAATTTAGACATGGGAGTCATATATTCCAGAATAATGTTTCAGAATACAACTAATTCAATTAATTACCAGAAAATCAGGGAATATAAACCTTTTAATACAATATAGGATTATTAATATTAAATATAACTGATAAAATGGCTGAATTTATATAATGACAGGAAGTAAATTTTGATGTTTTGACTTTTCAGAGTATACCAAACTGAAAGTAAAATTACTATTTTTTGGACAGAAAACACTATAAAACGGCATTATTTAATCTGAAAATAAGCTGAATGAACTGAAAGATTAATTTAAATAACATCTAGTGAATAAAATTGATAAATAACCCAAGTTTAGGCATTTATATAGTGAAATATTAAAGTGTGCACAGGATATGAAAATATATTTGAACAATGTTAAGAATAATATTATATTGGCTAAGAGTTTAATTGAAACTGGAGGAAACAGTTAGTTAATTATTGGTATTTGAACGGTTAACATGACAAACGTTTTGTAACGTGCCTAACCTAACTTATAATAGTCATATAAAGCGAGTGTATAGTACGTTATTGTGAAATCGCGAGTGACTTGTAAAATACTTCCAGAACTCTCATATTATAACAGAAACAATCAAGAAACACTCCATAACACAGAACATTACATATCTACTCCGAAAAACACCACAAAACACTAGAAAACTGTATAATACATTAACCCAAATTAGTGACGGAATCGGGAAAAGTGTTTGAACTAATGATTACACGGATACACTAAATATAACCCAGAAACAGTACACTAGGCACTACACAACATTTAACAAGAGATTCGCAGACACCAGAACAGGAATACTACAGGAAAATCTTTTATTTGGAACGTCGAATATACGAATGACATTTTACTAACTTCACGGCAGCCATTTGCAATATTGGTCGTCAGCGCCAGAGCAACGCCTCCTAGTTCAACCCAGCTGTTTGGTGAAAACAATTATTTTATTTTCAAATTATTATTCAATGTCTGTGTTTAGTAATAATTATTAATTTGTTGTAACGTTATACTTTTTAAATATTGGCCCGATTTCTCTGACTTTGATAATAATTGGCTGTTCAAAGAACCCTGTATAATTTTTATATAATATACTTTGTAACTTTTTCGATATCCTGAGAGTCGATAATAATCGATAAGAGTCAAATTGCTATTAATTAATAAAACATTAATATTCTTCAACACTAAATAGTTCTTCATTTCATAAATATTACTAGTTATCATTAATATAATGATAATTAATAATCTATCAGGACTTTACCACCTATAAGTGAAGATAACCTAAAAAATAAAAAGGTAAACAAGTATCGATTGGTTTGAAGACAGTCTTATGAGTGGTGATAGTTTATTTAAAATATACCAAAACTCTAATAAAAATTTTCAGAAGAGCATTACACCTTTTAAAACTTCACAGCCCTATATTAATTAATTGATTGTAATTAATTAATTAATAAAATTAAAAAAAATTTTAATAATTTTTTTTTATAAACATAAAATTTTTTTTAAAAAATTTTCTTCAAAACAATAATTTTTGTTTTGAAACTTTCGGTGAAGCTGAACATACATTCCTTCATCAACATTACGCTACTCGACCAGTCTTGCTACCATTGGGACTCGACCAGCTGGGAAACTTAAGGAAGTGTTTCAGGCCAGTAAGACGTCGAGAGCCACACCAATTACACACCAATTTAAGAACACATACAGACTCGATCATTAAAATATTATTACAAATTGGCGCACAACTTTAGGGGCTTTAATTAGCGATTGGAAGGCCAATACATTCTGCCCAATCACTAGTTGGAGCTAGGCAACAGCTACAAAGCCAGAGAATTTCAAGGGAAAATGCAACGACGTGCAACATCTAAGAAACGGGCGGCGGAGGCCGAAAAAGAAATAGAAGTCGATATGGACAACAAAGAGGCAACGCCAGTAGAAGTGGAAGAGGTATTACAATCGGTGTTGTCCAAACAAACTGAACCATCAGAGGAACAACCGGAGATACCCACGCAGACAGGGGAGATTAACATCCAGGAAAGACATTTAGAGAAATCCAAGGTAACAGCAGAAAGTAAAATGGACAGACTAATGGAAATGTTCATGAAAATGGAAGAGAAGATGGATAAGAAATTGGACTCTACGAAGGAAGACTTGAGTAAGAAAATGGACAAGAAGATAGACGAAAGTAATAAGGAAAGGAAAGAAGATAGCCAGTCTCTGAAAGAAGATTTAGGAAATAAAATCAAAACAACAAATAAGAAGATGGAAGAGAAGATGGAAGAAAATAGCAAGAAGATGGAAGAAAACAGCAAGAAGATGGAAGAGAAGATGGAAGAAAATAGCAAGAAGATGGAAGAAAACAGCAAGAAGATGGAAGAAGAGATGGGGAAGAAGTTAGAAGAATTGAAGGAAGACAACCAAGCGTTCAAGGAAGAATTCAAGTCAACTAAAGAAGAATTGATTAATAAAATTGAGAACACCAATCAGAAAATCGATGAAACCCGGAAGAAGATAGAGAAGAACAACCGACAATTGAAGGAAGAGTTGAAAGAAGATAACAAGAAGTTGGAAGAGAAGATGGGGGAGAAGTTGGAAGAATTGAGAGAGGACAATCAAATTTTAAGAGAAGAATTAAGGGAGGTAAATCAGGAGAATTTGGACAAACTGGACGAAAGGATGGAATTGTTGCGAGAAGAACTGAATAAAGAAATCAATGTTAACAAAAAAGCGATGAATAAGAAGATGGAAGAAGAAAATATAATGGTCAATCGACAGATTCGAGAGATTGATGGAAAGTGCAACCAGACCGAAAAGGAGTTGCATGAGTTTAAAGAAGTGGTGAACATCAAGTTCACAAATATTGAAGAACATAGTCGTAGGAAGGTAGAAGAACAGATGAAGGAAAATCAAAAAGAATTCGGAAAAGTTCGCAACCAAGTTACAGAACGGTGTAATGATATACAAGAGACCATGGCCAATATCACCGGTCAGGTGCGACAAAGCCGAGAGGAGATGGAAGCGATTAGAAACAGACCGACTCATTTCACCGGATTGCCCGTCAACGAAAACCGAGAGTGGCTCAACTTCCGGCAATACAAACGCAAGCCGATGGAGTTCCTGGCTGGGGTAGAAGAATATTTGACCAAGCATAAAATTACTCAATGGAGCCATAGCAGGGAGATATTCGACGAGTCTTTCCGAGACATAACAGATAATTGGTGGATGGCCAACCGGAGTGAAATTTCCGACTACCAACAGTTCCGGAAAATGTTTAAGACAAAATACTGGTCTGAGACCACCCAGAACTTGATCCGTGACAATATTTGTAATGGAAGATACAGGTCACAATTAGGTAGCAGTATGACGGCATATTTCTTGGGGAAGGTGTGTATGGCAAAACACCTCGAGCCAGCAATCCCAGAAGAATGTTTAGTGAATAAGATATCGTATCATTATGATGAGGACATTATCAGGGCCCGGAGAGGTAGCCAGATCAAGACGATCCAGGGAATGACCGAGTTACTAGAGGGATACGATAACGAGGAGTATTATCGGCAGAGCAGGAAGAGAAATGAGAGACCAGAAGCAAGGCCGACAACCTACCCCAATAACGGCAATAACCATGCAAGTAACCGGAACCAGCCCAGTAATTATGACGGCCCTAACAACCAGCCGCGTAATAACCAGTTTAACGGTAATTTTAACGGCGTGAGGAATAACAACCCTTACCCAAATAATAGAAACAATTTTTATCAACAAAATCATAATGTCCCATACAGTCAGAGAAATCCATATCCCAACAATAATGGTGACAGACCTTACCCACCTAACCGAAATTACTATAATAATAATTTTAGCAATAACAATAATAGCAATAGTAATAACCGAGTGTCGCGCCCTAGGGTAAATTTTATAAGAGCAGAAGATCGCGGACCCAGGAGATATTATCAACCGAGGAGGAGCAGCTTCCACGGCACCGACCGAAGATGGAGGAGTGCGGAACGAGACGGCCCAAGACACGAAGAGGGAAGACGAAGTACCAGCCTGGAAGATCTTGGCAGACAACCGAACAGGGCGTTAAACATCAACCAGGGTACAGAACGTCAGGAAACAAACCAGAGTTTCCCGAACGATGCCTCGGTCAATAGTAACATAAACAATGACCAAAATACTTTAAACGAGAGGAGGCAGTAATCAACAACGATGACCCGTTACTGCTTATACTTCCTGGGTTAGAAAAGGATGATTTGCAACAAGCAAACAATAATAAGAATATCACTATCATAAGTAACCATTATCTGAAAGACATACTAACTGAACTTTTGGAAGAGAACGAGAAGAGTCTCAGCAACAGTAATAATGAGATAATTTATATAACAGCGGAGGTGGAAGGAGTTCCCGCTAAAATAATGATAGACACAGGAGCTAATATTTCAATAATAAACTCCAATGAGTTGGAGAGAATACAGAGTACATGTGGTAAAACTTTGCCAATGTTACCAGTCAACAACATTGTGTTGGTAGGTGCAACTGGCCGCCAGAATAAAACCATTAGGAAGCAAGTTTCCTTAAGTGTCGTTAGCCGTGATATAGCTTTAGACATGGAATTTTTAATCGCCACCGGATTACCATTTGACATCTTAGTCGGTTGCGATATTCTTCGTAGATATTCGGCGGTAATTGATCTTAATTTAAATAAAGTATCACTTTTCCCAGACGGAGTAACATGGACCGCAGATCTGGTAGGAGGCACAACTATACTTCCTAGCCCTATACATCAACAACTTCGGAAAATTAATATTATAAGAAACAGCCCTCTTTCTAAACCCATAATATACAATCATGGAGGAGAGGATTTATGGTCAGTTAAGATCCAAGAAATACGGAATTTCCAGTGCGGAAGCGATAACAAGAAAATACCAACACATCTGGCTGATCGTCTAATCGCTATATATGAGAAATACAAGGCGGTGTTTTCTGATGAACCAGGGAAGGTAAAAAACTACCAGTGCCAACTTCGTTTTAAAGAAAACGTAGAGTTTAACCGGAGGTCATATCCAATAGCGCAGTCGCTCAAAGAAGCCGTGAGAACAGAGATAAACAAGATGATAGAAAACGACATAATTGAGATTAGTCAATCACCTTACACTAGTCCAATTATTGCTGTTCCGAAGAAAGACGGACAAGTCCGGCTCTGTTTAGATGCGCGTGAGTTGAACAAGACAATTGTGAATGACAGAACATCTCCCGGTGAAATAGAAGAGATTTTAAAACGTTTTCATGGTACTAGATTTATTAGCACCTGGGATACGGTCTGTGGTTATTGGCAGGTAGAGCTGCATCCACAAAGCCGCCAGTATGTAGCGTTCATTTTCGAAGGGCGCAATTACCAGTTCAAGAGACTGCCCTTCGGACTTGTCAATTCTGTCGCCATATTTGTGGCATGCATGGACCAGATTCTTGGACAAGAAGCGCTCCAATTTACCACCGTCTATGTTGACGATTTACTAATTACATCCGGAACCTGGGAGGAGCACTGTTACAGAGTGGAATTTGTACTAAACAAACTAGTGCAGAACAACATAACACTGAAGTTGGAGAAATCCAAATTCATAGCGCGCGAGGTACAATTTTTAGGCTTCAACCTAGACGACCGAGGTATTACCCCATCAGCAGAGAAAGTGGAGGGAATTCAGAGGTTCCCGCAACCAAGAAACAGGAAACAATTGCAATCTTTCCTCGGACTCTGTAACTATTACAGGAAGTTTCAGAGCCGATATTCCGAGTTGACCGCCAAGTTTCAACCACAGTTATCTGCCAAGAACAAATGGACTTGGGGTGAAGATCAAGATCTTACTTTCCGCTTGATAAAAGAGAAGTTTCTGGAGAGTGTCATACTTCGTCACCCAGATTTTAAGAAACCGTTCTTTCTAAACTGTGACGCTAGCGACCTAAGCTTAGGAACGACATTATACCAGGAAGATGAGGAGGGACAACATCTGGTAATAAGCTTCGCTAGTCGCACACTGAACCAGTGCGAAAAGAACTACAGTGTGACAGAAAAGGAATTGTTGAGCGTGGTGTTCGCATGCAGCAAGTTCCGGACGTACATTCTCGGATATCAAGTCACGGTACGAACTGATCATAAATCCATCTCGTTCCTTCGTAGGTGCAAATTGAGTCACGGCCGATTGGCTAGGTGGGTACTCGCCCTACAAGAATATGACCTGAAATGAGAATAAATTCCAGGAAAGAAGAACTTGGTAGCGGATGTGTTGTCACGTATAAATCTAGAAGATCAGACTTTCGAGGGGGAGAAGGAGAGCTTGGTAAAAATTTATAACATATTCACGACCAGAGCCGATTTACAAGCTTTGTTAATAAATATCCGAATCCATCAGCAGTCTGATCCTAAGCTGAAAAACATTGTGAGTCGTTTGGAAGCCAATGATGAAACCATTTCTAAATATTACCACCTTAACAAGGCAAATTTTATTCATAAAAACCGCCTTGGACGATGAGACATGGAAGGTGATAATCCCACACCAAATCGAAAAGGAGGTCATCATCGATTACCATGTCAGGTATGGTCACATGGGAACGTTAAAAGTGATACAGGCTCTAGAGGAAAATTGTAAGATCAAGAATATCAACCACAAGGTGAGAACATACATCAAGTCCTGTAAGATCTGCCAATGTGCAAAAGTAAACAATGAAAAGACAGAGGGTATCATGATACCGATAACTTCCAACGCAAAACTGGAAAAAGTGTTTTTGGATATCTGCGGGCCATTTCCCCGTAGCGGTGGTCGGCACAGATATAAATACTTGGTAATCATAATGGATCACTACACCAAGTATATAAAGCTATATCCGGTTAATCGGGCAACAACAGCAAAGGTTTTGGCGGTGATTATTGATTTGTATATCCCAGAGATCGGTAGACCATCTTCTATTATTACCGACCATGGTACACAGTTTAAGGGGAGGAGATGGCGAGACACTTTATTAGCACTTGGGGTCAAAACGTATAAGACATCAGTCTACCACCCAAGTAGCAATCCGGCTGAGAGAGTACTAAGAGAAGTGGGTAGGATATTGCGCACGTACTGTCACAACCAACAGAAAAAGTGGCAAGAGTACCTAGCAGCGACAGAAACATTCCTAAATTACGCCCACCATCCAGCTATAGGAATTCCACCGTACTCAGCCATGTATGAGAAGCCGACTCCCCAAGACATTGAACAAATCATTGAATTTCCAACGAACAACAATAGGAAATTCAACCAGTTGAAGTTTTACAATAAGGTAGCAGAAGATCAGGAAAAACGGCAAGCCAAATACCAGAAGGCAATAGGGCGAATTGTAACATATAAAGAGGGTGAAAAAGTCCTCCTAAAAAATAGAGAGCTGCCTAGCACCTTAGAAGGCATAACCAAAAAACTATTATTACTTTACACTGGCCCATATGTTGTGGTAAATGATAAGCATAACAATACATATGAGTTGAAGGAAATCGTTTCAGGAAAAATCAAAGGAGTGTACAATCAAGCTTCTATGAAGAAATATTATGAAGAATGAGTTGTGAGTTTTAGAATTTTGAATTTATTTTTTTTGAAAAAATTCTAAAATAATGTAAGTACATCTTACAACCTAATATTTTGAGAAGAACATTCTGGAGAATTAAAAGAAGAAGAATTTTTTAATTTAATAATTAAAAAAATTCTAAAATATGTAAGTACATCTTACAACCCAATATTTTGAAAAGAACATTTTGGAGAATTATAAGAAGGAATTTAGAATTTATATTTAAAAAAATTCTAAAATATGTAAGAACAACTTACAACCTAATAATTTTGGAACGAACTTTATGGAAGAAAGAAAAAGAAAGACTTTTGAATTGAAATATAATTATGAAAATTTAAAATTGAGTAAGTACATCTTACTACAACCTAATAATTTTGGAACAAACTTTATGGAAGAAAGAAAAAGAAAGAATTTTGAATATAACTTATTCTAAAATATGTAAGTACATCTTACTACAACCTGATGATTTTGGAACAAACTTTATGGAAGAAAGAAAAAGAAAGACTTTTGAATTGAAATATAATTATAAAAATTTAAAATTTAGTAAGAACATCTTACTACCACTGATAATTTTGAACAAACTTTATGAAAGAATTAAGAAGAAAGGAATTTTGAATTTATTTATAAAAATTTAAAATTGAGTAAGTACTTCTTACTACAACCTGATAATTTAGAACAAAACTTTATGGAAGAAAGAGAAAGAGAGAGAATTTTGAACTTAATTTAAAAAATTTAAAATTAAGCAAGCACAGCTTACTACCACTGAATTATGAGAAAACTTTATGGTAAATAATTAAGAAGAATTTGAATTTGGAAAAATACCAAAACATTCAGAAATAATAGTAAGATCACATTACTATAAACAAGTCGGAATGAAACAATTCTGGGAATAAATGAATTAAACAGAATTTGAATGTTGATAGAACGTCAGAACTTTGAAACAAGATAAGATCAACATATTACAAGGATTTATGAGAAATATTTTTCAATTAAATAAAAAGAATAGTTTGAATATTACATTAAAACTAACCGAGTTCCAAAAAATAATTATGTGCCAATTATAATTGAATTGAGAAGAAAATAGAGTGATTAATTCAGAAAAGAGAATTAATTTTAATCCAGAATAAATGCTAGACATTCACAATAGCATTTGAAGGGGTAGAGAAGAATAACAAAGAAGAGTGTAATATGCAAGAGAAGAAAAAATTTGGAAGCAAAGAGACTAATTACCTATGAAACGATAATGAAAACAGTTAATTAAGAGCAAAGAAGAACAACTCATACCAAACATATAGAGAAGATGATTTTGAACCAATGATAATAATAAAACCTATATGAAATGCAAAGAGAAGAAATACCACATGAAAAATGATATAAATGAATTAATGTTAATGAATGCGAAGGCGGATTAATAACTTTCTAAGAGAAAGGAAAGAACCAAAATGTTTAAATAAAATGATCAATATAACAACCTGTATATCTAATGTAAAGATACAATGTTAAAAAATTAAATATAATATATTAAGACCATTCAAATAATGAATACGAAAGACTATTTATAAAGACCATGCTAATACTATGAATAACCAGAAGAAAGTATAAAGAGAATTCAGATGGAGAAGAAAGAGAGTTACACTGTAAACAGTAACCAGAATTATTAAAAGAAAGGTTTTCAACCATAATTAAATTAAATATATCAGACAAGTTAAGAGTTTTGAAAAAATATATATGTAATGAGTATAATAATGATTATGAAGATTTATTAAGATAGAAAATGTGAGATAATCTGAGAGACTACGAAGTGGAGAATCCAAAGATATTTTTATTAGTCGAAAATGAGACTACTTTTTATTTATTTATTCGATGACTGACTGAAGATAATTCCAGCAGCATTATGTTTTTTGAGCAGGGATGGATATGCCTCTGTACTCAATTTATAGAAGTGGTGTATGGCCAGCAGAGAAGTAGCGTACAGTGCCCCTCTGATCTGCCCCAGCCCACGTGATAGGGAATGTTAGGGAATTAATATCCCAAGGATACAACACGAAGTTGATATAGAAAGAAAATGTATTACAATAATAATATATCTCAGAAGACACTAACTATCCGAAAAGGATCAGTAGTAAAACAAATAATTATATATATAAAATTAATTAAACTCTAATTATAAAAAAGTTGATATAAAAATGGAGAAGAAAATGAATTATAAGAAATGATGAAATTATCATAAGAAATTATTTCATCCATAAACATGTCTGAAATAATTACTTCTGGAGGAGAGCAATCTGTAGCGTGACAGATATAAGCATAATATTGAATGGCAATTGATCAATAGAATAATAAAGTTATAATATTTAAATTTGGAAGAAAGCATTAAGTTTAATATAAAAAGATTAATTCATAGCAACTGTGGAAAGACATCATTATTATAAAGAAAATACAAGTTCAAATAGAAGGAGTTACTAGCGATGAGTCATCCAAAACCAGTCTCATAACCAAAGGTTTTCAAGGTATAACCCAGGAAGGTAAAAAAGTAAATAACAAAGCAGTACTGAATATGACCAGACCCACAACGAGGAAGAATAAATAGAATAGAAACCCTAAAATAAGCCAAGATCAAACAACACAGGTGGTGTATTTATAAAATAAAGAAGAAGATGGAGAAGATCCCAAGAAACCTGATGGCATCATCAAGAAGATGGAGAAGATACCAATCCCAGAAGGCAGGAGAAAAGAAGACTGATGAAAGAAGAAGAAGGCAGCATCCTGAAGAAGATGTCATGCTCTTATAAAAGACACCCAAATCCCTATATCCCCAAAATAAATATTTAAAAATAAAAGTATAACGAATTGAAAACCACATGTATACAGATTTAAGAGAGAGAAGTGTATAAAGTAAAAGTTGCCTGTGAACTAAGATGAAACAATAATATAGTACCCATGGAACAAATCTCCATTGAAAAACGCTAACCAATTTATTATGTTAATAAGACTATACGACCATTTAGCAATAACATAATATATAAGTGCAAAGTGAACCAGTGATAGTTTTGGGTATTATAAAAAATGAACCTTGTGTTTCATTCTTGGCAATCACAAACATTGAATGCAATGAAATATACATTTTTCAATGACTTGAAATGTGTACTGTGACAATATGTTGTTCATAAGATATGAATCTGTTTAAAATAACATTTTGTTTTACATGAAAAAAGAAAAACAGATTTCATAATACTTTTTGAACAATTCATACTATTTATTTATTAATGACAGGGTACAATTCCCCAAAGACAATGTATAAAAGACGGTATAAAAACTGTAGAATCCTACTTATAATAATAGTTAGAAATAAGAATATAAATATAAGGTTTTTATGTATATAGTACAAGAGTGTTTAAAAATGTTTTAGATATAAGGCCATTTGTTTGGGTCTGATACAACTAACATCAGAACTATAAAAATAGTTACTACTTGTAAATAGTCGAGAGTAATTAAGATGTTAGTTAGTAAAAAACCTTTTTTGTAAACCATATTTCCATGTTAGAAATAAGGATTTTGTTGTAAAATGTCTGACTTGAAGACAACCATTTATTTAAAAAAATATTCTTTATTTGTTTTAACTATTATTTGTATTGTAACCAATACTAATTGTTTTTGTGTAATTTGAAAACATGTTTAATTTATAATACTATATGTAAAAGTCAGAGAGGGTATCACACATCATATATTGTTTGTAAAATATTTTGTAAGAAAAATTGTTAAAAAAAATCATAGGCCAAAAGAATGGAAACCAAACTTCATCAAAACAGAGAAATTGCCCATTTAAATGCAAATAAACAAAAGGGGTTTAGACAAAATAAACTTGAGATCAAGCCATATAATTGCACATGCCATTTAGAAAGATTTTAATAAATTACATTCAGAATTATAAATAAAAATGAAAATGACTAAACTCAGAAATTTAGACATGGGAGTCATATATTCCAGAATAATGTTTCAGAATACAACTAATTCAATTAATTACCAGAAAATCAGGGAATATAAACCTTTTAATACAATATAGGATTATTAATATTAAATATAACTGATAAAATGGCTGAATTTATATAATGACAGGAAGTAAATTTTGATGTTTTGACTTTTCAGAGTATACCAAACTGAAAGTAAAATTACTATTTTTTGGACAGAAAACACTATAAAACGGCATTATTTAATCTGAAAATAAGCTGAATGAACTGAAAGATTAATTTAAATAACATCTAGTGAATAAAATTGATAAATAACCCAAGTTTAGGCATTTATATAGTGAAATATTAAAGTGTGCACAGGATATGAAAATATATTTGAACAATGTTAAGAATAATATTATATTGGCTAAGAGTTTAATTGAAACTGGAGGAAACAGTTAGTTAATTATTGGTATTTGAACGGTTAACATGACAAACGTTTTGTAACGTGCCTAACCTAACTTATAATAGTCATATAAAGCGAGTGTATAGTACGTTATTGTGAAATAGCGAGTGACTTGTAAAATACTTCCAGAACTCTCATATTATAACAGAAACAATCAAGAAACACTCCATAACACAGAACATTACATATCTACTCCGAAAAACACCACAAAACACTAGAAAACTGTATAATACATTAACCCAAATTAGTGACGGAATCGGGAAAAGTGTTTGAACTAATGATTACACGGATACACTAAATATAACCCAGAAACAGTACACTAGGCACTACACAACATTTAACAAGAGATTCGCAGACACCAGAACAGGAATACTACAGGAAAATCTTTTATTTGGAACGTCGAATATACGAATGACATTTTACTAACTTCACGGCAGCCATTTGCAATATTGGTCGTCAGCGCCAGAGCAACGCCTCCTAGTTCAACCCAGCTGTTTGGTGAAAACAATTATTTTATTTTCAAATTATTATTCAATGTCTGTGTTTAGTAATAATTATTAATTTGTTGTAACGTTATACTTTTTAAATATTGGCCCGATTTCTCTGACTTTGATAATAATTGGCTGTTCAAAGAACCCTGTATAATTTTTATATAATATACTTTGTAACTTTTTCGATATCCTGAGAGTCGATAATAATCGATAAGAGTCAAATTGCTATTAATTAATAAAACATTAATATTCTTCAACACTAAATAGTTCTTCATTTCATAAATATTACTAGTTATCATTAATATAATTATAATTAATAATCTATCAGGACTTTACCACCTATAAGTGAAGATAACCTAAAAAATAAAAAGGTAAACAAGTATCGATTGGTTTGAAGACAGTCTTATGAGTGGTGATAGTTTATTTAAAATATACCAAAACTCTAATAAAAATTTTCAGAAGAGCATTACACCTTTTAAAACTTCACAGCCCTATATTAATTAATTGATTGTAATTAATTAATTAATAAAATTAAAAAAATTTTTAATAATTTTTTTTTATAAACATAAAATTTTTTTTAAAAAATTTTCTTCAAAACAATAATTTTTGTTTTGAAACTTTCGGTGAAGCTGAACATACATTCCTTCATCAACATTACGCTACTCGACCAGTCTTGCTACCATTGGGACTCGACCAGCTGGGAAACTTAAGGAAGTGTTTCAGGCCAGTAAGACGTCGAGAGCCACACCAATTACACACCAATTTAAGAACACATACAGACTCGATCATTAAAATATTATTACAATATATATAACTACTGACTCGGAACACTAATTTTTTATTGGTAAAAATGTTAAACTTTTACCTTGTGGCTTGAACTAGTTTTCGTCACTTCATCAGACTCATTTTTACGGATATTACTTCGTTTTTTCCTGAATCGTAACGTGTACACAAACCCCCTATTATGTACTTCAAAATATACAATGTTTGTTAATGTCTATGCTCGGCTAGAAGATCTGGAGAAAGACTTCAATAGACACAACATGCCACATCACTGTTTACAAAATAATTGCAGTAGGCCTACTAAATGTTAAACATTTTCTTACTCGGTGAAATCTTTGTATGGTACCTCTGTTGTATCTGTTGCTTGTTTCGTCTTACAAAACGTCCATGTGTAGCTTACTGTTAAGTGGTGTCGAAATAGAAATCGAAATCAAAACCTCCGTACGTAGAGTCGTCATTCAGGGAGATGGCTAATATTTTCAAAAGGCCTTTTTCTACTCACGTGTATAACATTCTTCCCGCCTTATCCCCACTACAAAGTGCGCAACTGCTTTATGTCTGATTATTTTAACTATATTATTGTATTATTATTTCAATAAAGTCGGCGTCTACTGATTAAGTAATTTAAATTATTCAATAAGCATATGAAAATTAATAACCCTGTGCTTAACATGATTTTTAACTCATAATTCTTACAAACGTGTGTGTGATTCTTACACGTGCAGTATGCCTTTGCAGCATTATAGGTGGAACGTACATGAGTGAAATTCTATGAAGTAAAATTAATTTACCTGTTCTTGCGACATTGGCTCCTTGTAAGTTGCGTATTGTCGTTTCTCCAGGAAAAAGCCCTCCTTGTAAAGAAAAGAATGAGAAAAAAATGTAAAGTACCGTTTACCAAATGGTAAAAGCTTAAGAGCATGATAATGTCTTTCAGCCGCCAGCTAAACGCAACATTATTATGGTTACTGACTGACTGATTGGTTACATACCTATCTACAGCTATGCAGTGTTGTTTGCTTGTTAGGTCTTTAATCTGCGACGGACGTTAGCACGTTAGCGGTCGCGGTTTTAGTTAACGATTCCCGGCTGGTAAATGATGACGTCATGCAGCGTGATGCGTTACAGAAATTTCCAAATGATGGCCAGCCATAAGACATTATCATGTCAAAACCAAAATTGTGCACCTTGTTTCTAAATTTTCAAAACTCCCCCCGAAAAAAAAATCCTGGGTGCGCCACTGTGATTCAGAGGGCACTGGAATCAGCTGAGCTCGTACTAAATGTAGTTATTATATCTTTCCACAACAGATCTTTGTAATTTACAACTTAGCCCCTTCGTCTCGTTGTCTTTGGTATTTTATTGCCATACCACAGATTTTTTCTGTAAGAGAAATTGCAATATTGTACACGTGATATCTCGCCGGTCTGGTGCGTAAACAATTATATATTTGTGTTGTAATAAAACTTTGATGAATATACCGTAATAAATGGAAAAAAAACATTCATAACTATATTGAGAAGAAATTATCGTATTTTTTTCTGACGAGCGTAATTTTAATTCTAAAACGTCTGGAAACGCCAGTTAAGAATTGCACAGAAAATAAAAATATAAACATTTTTATCGGCCACTTAAAATAAAGATTTGATAAAAGAATGAAAAATTATTCTTGATATATTTGTAATGCAGATTAGTTTGTATTATTGTTTCATTCATTAATAGATGAACGCAGTGCGGTCGCAATGCGGGACTTGTAGTGTCGATGCAAGCAATAACTTGTTTAGGCCTATTTAGTTCCCCTGACTAGCAGGTACGCACTTGGGCGCGGGTACGTGCACACACACACACACACACACACACACACACAAAATACATGAGCCAACCCAAAGCACGGAATTCAGTAGATAAAGCTGCTCTGGAGAAACTGTAATATTTTCATTTCATTACAAGTATAAGAGTATAAAAAATAACGTGCATTAATTATTGAGGTGTATTTATTTCAATAATTTAACATTGGCCGTCTTCGACACAGAGGCAGATGAGGCACAGAATTGATACAACGGCAGCTGGTATCACAATATACACGTACCGTCTCTTCTTCTGCTTCGGCACCGGTCCAAACGATCGGAAACAGTAAGACGACTTTGTTTCTGGCAGCAGGTAGTTTGACAGTAAAGTTTTATACGGTAGTAGACCTTTTCGTCTGTAGTTTCGCACGGCAAATTATCGTCACTTTCCTCGTCATTTTTTACTGTTATTTCCGGGAGCAACTGAGGACAAGCATCGACGTCGTCTTTAGCATCCGGCATTTGCTGTCTTTTCAGCTGGGCAAGCAACGTGTAGGCGTCTTCTTCGGGACGGTACTTGAAAGTTAAAATTCAGATTCCGTCTGACATGCTTGTTCGTGATTACATCTTTGTTTGCCCAAGTAACTGATGGCGTTTTGAATAGATTATCAGCGAGTTCTTTGGAACACTTGCAGTATTGCCTGAATATCGTCCGTGTCCACATGTCCACGTTCTACAACAGTAAACAATTCAACACTATCACACACACTTTGTCTCCACACTCCTTGTGCTACGTCCGATTTTTTAATTATAGTTTTATCTGTTCATGTTTAAGGTTATAGAAACTGGTACAGTGTTACTCATTCAATCAGTTCAAAATTTAAGAAAATGTATCAACATTTTGTTAATCTAAAACGTTATATTTATAAGACAGTTTTAAAAATGCGCAATTTTACACTCACACACAAGGTGAATGGGTGACTGCACTCATTTACCTTACAAAAATATTGGTAAATTTTACCGACACTCAAAGAAACACTAAACTTTGTTTACTTTCTTGCACATTTGTTTACTATCATTTAGCAACTCGAATAAAATAACTTGTAAACAAGAACACAAAACAAGCAGTACTCATTGTCATTGCTTCTAGGCATTTTCACGTCTTCCGCATCTTCGACAACTTGGGGGTACCCAATGCCTGATATTTTTCGGCGGTCTCGTAGTCATCACAATTTGCACGTATTTTTGGATTTTTGGAAATATCAGCTGTTTTCTTTCAATATTAGAGGACCATCCACTCCCATAGAAGAAAGATTTTCTTCTCTTCCTTTCCGAGACTCATATGTTTTTGCTTCTTATACTAGACTGCTTTTTGATGAAAGTTCATAAATATTAAATTGATTTCCGATTTCTTGACTCCAAAGAATTTCGTTTAAGCAGCTCACCGGCCTTGCACCTTTCTTATTCCTTTCTTAAATTCTTAGTCATTCCTTCTCTTGCCAGAGTCTATTCCTTAGTATGTGTAGTTGCTGCAGGCTTTGTGTTGTAATTTAGCTGGCTGTTTAATTACCCTACTCTGTTCCTATCTAAAAGGATTTTGTATAGGCCTACGCTTCCAGCAATTTTCGACTATACATTCTAGATCTTTTTCATTGTTAGTCAGATATGATAGTTTTTTCAGATGTGATAATTTAGTAATCGGAAAATTGTTAATTATATAAGCAGGTTTCCCCAAGTTTCATTCCTCCCACTGATTTAAAGCCTTTAAAAAGTATAGTAGAACCTCGCTAATTCGTCACTTACGGGACCGAGGGGGTGACGAAGTAGTGAAATAGACAAATTAGTGAGGGAGTAGGAAACAAACCCATTAAAGACAATATAAAATGTTTTCTTACAACACTAGCAATGTACGGTACTAATGTTATGCTCGAACATATTTATTATACGAAAAATGTGTGATAATCTGTTAACTATAAATGTTAAATATGCTAACATATGTTTTATGGTAAAATATTTGTCGTATTTTCTACAGAGCGCTCACGATACACTGGAATTATATCATAAATTGTACAGAGATTGATAAACACGAGCTTGGATTCTTAATTAGAGCTCAAATTTTTCTCGGTTAGTTGTTTCAAACAGAACACATCTATGAACATCAGATCATAAATCGGACTGATCATGTTCTTCTTTATCCTCTGAACAGCGCGTGTCGATTAAATTTCGAAGGTTTCCATATAAAAGGCTTAAGAAGATATTAATCATCGATATGCCCCTGTAGGTTGAACATGCCTTTCTTATGATTAGATATGTGCCAAATTTTACATTTGCTGTAGACAATGGCAACTTTATGAGTATAAATACGAAAAAGGAACGGAAACCTTTAGATTTATAATGCCAGAACCTAATTTAGGATGTCAGTGCTACGTTAGTAGTACCAAATTCAGAAAAAATTATATCAGCAACAATAAAAATAAAAACCATAATAAAATAGTAGTAATAATAATTGTTCCTTGTCATACCAGAAGTAGTTTAAGACACAAGCAAGTGGGCTGCCAGTTGAGTCTTCCCGTATACAACGGAGATTTTTTTTTACAATAGTAATTTCGAATTACAATAATTTCTATAAGCTATTGGGCAGGTTTAAAGACTAGTAGTTATTAGCTCCTCTCTGACTTGACGAGTCTTCTCCAGTGAGAAGTCCCCTTTTACTCTACGTCAAATGTTTGGTCAACTCATTTCAGCCTTCTGTGAGATGGTCTTGCACATGTGGTTAGATGAGAGGATTGGTGTGGTATTTTCAATTTTTCATGATGTTTTCTGCTGTGTTCCTGGGTGACATCTTGGGCGGTTGGTACGCGAAGATCTATAAATAAAATCCGGTTGTAACATACGATGGCGCATCAGTACTCGAAGGATTTTCAATTTTGCACGTTGGATTATGGCAATGCTTAGTTGACTGGCACGACCCCGTAATTCTATGCCATACGTCCGGATATAATTAGAAGATTTACGACTATACTTTACTATCGCAACTACTTCACGCATGATTTTCCAGAAATGTCTGTATTATTTATAAACACTGACGGCGTTCTTTTCATATGGTGAAGTGAATGTTATATTTTGCGATTTACGTAGGCCTACATTGATTTTGATTTTTCATCTTATGAGCCGCTCTTCTAATTGAAAGAGGTGACTTGTGAATAATATTATTGCTATTATTATCGCTGTTCTTCTAGTGCTATCACAGGATCCTTATGAACAGTCAGTATTATCGATATGAATGGTCAGTAGTAATAATATGAATGAATATAAAATGGGCCCCAGGGCAGTACCATGGAAGACCTCAGATTTGATAGTAGAAATCAAGCATTTCGCCATTCACACTTGTTCTAAAAAGTCTAATAAGGAAGATTTTAAAAGCATGTAATATGGTGCAGGGAGTGTCTGTTTAATTTTATGCAACAGACCATCATATCAAACACTTGACCACGTCTAGAAATGCCGCTGATCAATGGGCGTACTTGTTTCAACCATGGCTTCATTAATTTAGTTACTCTCATGTAGACTTATTTGAGAATAGTAGACTCGTTGGCCTGCATGAAGCAACTTTAGTCTTTTCCAGATTCTTGAGTAGGGATTATTTCAGAAATTTTTTTTAACGTCTTAGGCCAGTAATGAAGCCTTATTATGGCGTTAAATATGTAAGTTAACATAACGTTTTTCAACACTTTTCACTGTTGCTATTATTTTAAATAATCTGATCTATTCTTGGCGGTTTTCCTATTTATGAGCGTAATTCCTTTTCAGATTTCCTTCGGTTTCATATTGTTATTTGGGTGTTATCTAAAATTTCGCTATTCAAGTTGTCCTGGATGTCTTGGCTTTGAAACTTATTAATTGGAATGAAAACGTGAAATAATTTTGTGCAGAAAAGGGACTTTGTGCATAAAGATCTGCCTTTTCTTGATCACTCTGCCTACTTTGACGTTTCTGTGGGAAATTAAGTTATTGTAACGATTGGAGTTCATGATGTATTTTAAAAAGCTGTTGTTAGGCCTACCATTTATCTGTGTTAGAGTTTATAATTTAATTTACTGTGGTTAGTTTTCTCTACCGGAAAATGCCTTACATGACTTCTGCGCCTCTTCGCTCTAACGTTTTCTTTCTTCCCTAATAAGTTTATTAATTTACGGGACGCTAATGTTTTCTTTTTATGTTTTAAATCTGGATGTAGCTTGTTTTGCAACCTGTTGTAAAGTAATTATTAGAGTTTGTATTGTATTATATTTCTGAGAATTTTTGGTTACTTTTAGGTTGATATTATTGTTTCTTTCGTTTCTATGCAAATTCAAGTTTGTTTTTGAATTGCATAATTTAGTTGTTCTTTCGACGTATATTACAGAGGCGCTGATAGTTATTTATGTTGCTGGTTAGTGATCTGAGGTTAGATCATAATTTGGAGTTACATCAGTATACGAAGAAGAGATGCGAAGTCCAAGAGGTTTAACTTGTCTAGTAGCTTAGGATAAACGTGAAAGGATTGAATGTAAGTGATCTGATAACTCTCTGCGTTTAACAATGGTCCTAGAGCCCCACACTGTATGTTTCCTACACCGAGAGTTCGAAAGAAATCTTGAAAATTTTCGTTTTTTTACACTATAAAGGGAGTGGACAGTACACTGAAGAAACGTTAGGCTGTATGACATTGTTTTTACTTTGACTGAAGAGGCCTGGAGATATACTTTAACATACTTTGTTTACTCATATTGGTTGGTTTTCTCTTTGATTAATACGCTTTACCAGCATGAGGGGTATTATCTGTGAGGTTAGTGTAATAGTTGTTAAGGGGCTACTTTGCAATATGACTTACGGTTCTTGGAAACTGGGCTTCACTTTGTAGTAAAATATCTATTCGATTTTGATGAAGAAGTATTTTGCTGTTTTAACTGGTTAAAAACGTTTTGGAATTCCTGTACAAATTTACTGAACAAATTGATGCAATAATCATCGTCCTTTGTTTAATGAATGCCCTCTTACTACGTCTGCTTAATATTGCGTATACATGTATCGTTTGTGGACTGTGTTGGCTATATGACGTTTTTAGTTGCCTACGAAGTTATCGGTTACTGTGGAAATGTTTTCAATTTATACTGTTATTTTCTTTATGCGTTTAGGCAATACTCTCGCATCCTCTATAGTTTGACGGATGTGAACCATCGCAAAATGCACATTTCCCTGCTTTTCTTGCAACTTGAAATGCTATGCGGCTTATACAATCGTAAGGCCTGTTCAACATACGTTTTTGTGTAACCATACGTTACACTTTGTGTAACCATACAGTACACTTTGTGTGACACTGAAGCGTTACTCGTATTTCTTCTAGTTGGTTGAATCTGTACTATTTTGTTTTGTAATCCGCTAGACTTCGTTATTTTCAGGTGGTTCTCAGTATAAGAAAATACATTTAACTGTTCTTGATTATTCTGTGTTCTGCATTGATTTGAAAATTTGTTTCCGCAGACTTCTAACTCGTCTTTAATGTCCTTAGGGTCTACAGAACGATGTATTTTGT
This sequence comes from Magicicada septendecula, assembly GCA_034769895.1. NCBI lineage: Eukaryota > Metazoa > Arthropoda > Insecta > Hemiptera > Cicadidae > Magicicada > Magicicada septendecula. The sequence continues at coordinate 22,701,135 of CM068370.1, forward strand.
AAGTTCTTTGCCTAAAAGAAGGGAGACTTGTGGCCAGCAATACATTTCAAACGCCAATTATTACTTTTTAAACATTTTATTTGCCTCCAGAAGCGGTTAAGACTATAAAGCAGGTTTATTACCTTCTGTCGCGCTTCTTAAAATCCAAATATAAGATAACTCGAGTTTCGACAACTAGTGTGTCATCATCAGATCCTCGTAAATATAGTTAAAACTACATTTGTCGATGTTTATATTATTTGACGAGATGTATAAACATCGACAAATGTAGTTTTAACTATATTCATGAGGATCTGATGATGACACACTAGTTGTCGAAACTCGAGTTATTCTATATTTGGATTTTAAGAAGCGCGACTGAAGGTAATAAACCTGCTTTGTAGCCAATTATTACATCATGTTCTACCAGGTATTCATTTACACATGTTGAGTAGTCCCCTAGAGGCTAAAATGAGCCTTGATCTTATAGTGCTGCGTGGGATGACTTGTATGTTAACATAAAAGCGCCAAATGCACTGGTATACTACACTTAGATTAGTATTAGTATCAGGATTGGTACAAATAAATAATAAATAAAATTAAGGAAAGTTAATCAAGGTAGTTAATAAATCGAATTAATTCAATTTTTATACTTACTGATGTTAACTTATTAATTTTCTTGTGTTAAATTATTTATTAATTTAATACCTACTAAAAATTTTAATATTTTCAAAACTTTATATACATTCTGTTTCCATGGTTACATTACTTACATCAATGCAACGTGTACCATAGACAATAGGCCTATTACACATATAATATTAAGTGCAGTTACAAATACACGATATGATTCATGTTCATGCAATTACGTACTTAAGGTATACTTAAGGTAACCATCTTACGTGAATGTCGAATCCTGCAATGTAAGGAGGACACGGTAGTGACACTGTTCCCTGCCGCTGTAGCAGGCCAGCACAGAAGCCCGTCCCATACCATAGGGCACATAGCTTTGTCCCCTGAAACATCAGCGCATACGAAATCAGAGCCTTTCGTATTTTTATGAAACGTCACTGTTACATAAATTACATTAAAACAGAAAGCATAGACAAACGTTTTCGTTACCTTGGCTTATCGCTGAAACGTTTTCTTTACGGCTAATGCAAACTCTCTCCATCTGAGATATGTACAGCAGTTGATCGTTTTCATTTTCGAAAATCCCTTCTTCCTTCTAAACATAAAGAAAGATCAAACTACATCTCTATACAGTGGCTGTTGAAACACCATAGTCAGCTAGTCAAACAGTAAACATACACAAACTTCAGAAACATTCAGAAAAATGGTTCCACAGGTCGGTGAAAAAGAGGAAGACCTCCTCGGATACGGATAACAAACGCTAAGGGAGCGCAGTGTGTTTAGGAGGTGTCTTCGTTAATTTGTTTTCTTGTACCTCTAAAATGGGTACAGCAGTTTTTATAAAAGACAATCACTCTTGTCTTGATTTTAGCAGTGCCAACAAAGATATTAAATTTTAGGAAAAGCAAATTGACGGATATTACACACCGTATTGTGTAAAATGCGAGGGGCCTGTTGAGTTGGGTATCATATTAATTTAATAAATAGCTTACAAAAATAGACTGTTACAACAACAACAAATATTAAAGTAATTTCTATTCTACTACACAAGGGAAACAATATTATGATTATGTGATAATAATGTTAGTTTGATTACAGCTAACTACAGAATTGGTTCTTTTTGTTGTCTCGCTAACACAAAGTTGTTTACTTCCATTTTCTGTTTCTTGCTTAAATTGCAAAATAATACATAATTTTTTTACCAGTAAATTATAAAAACATTGTTTTGACTTTTACTAATTTCACGATTTTAGTGTTTGGGGGGGGGGTTAAAAAGTTAAAAATTGTAATTCAGTAAAACGTTTCAGGAAAATTATTCTTATTTTGAGCGTAAAACATTTTTGTGAATACAATAAACAATTGTTAGCGCCTATAATAAGAAATATTATTATCGGTCGTGATAGTAATTTGTCTTGTGGTAGTAATTTAACCTGGTAGTATATACTATCATACACATTGTAGTGTCACACACACACACACACACACACACACACACACACACACACACACACACACACACACACACACACACACACACACACACACACACACACACACACACACACACACACACACAACAGATATAACTTAACTCTTCTGTGTCAGATGTCGAATCATAGTTTTGGAGTGCTTGCACTACACAAAATAATGACACGAGAGAGATTACGAATGGTTCAGTGACCGTTGTCCTGTTCGTTGTCCGTTGTCCACATTTTCTTCTTACTATCTTCTACATGCAGGCCTGCGCCGTACATAAGTGCAAAGTCGTGCGGTGCACGACGGCGCCGAGGTGCCGGGGGCGCCGAAAGGCCTCAAAACCCAAAAGTAAAAAAAAGTAATACAGTATACCTACCTAACAAACAAAAATCATTCGTCAAAACAAAAAAGAATTGCAAGCTATTACATTGTTCTTTATTTAGTTATTTATTTGTTATTTATTACTTAGGAAATACACTTATTCGCCAAACCTCAGCGAAACGCACCTACAAATGCGAAGCTATTGCTTGTGTCGCGCACCCACCTATCAACGCGCAGCGCGCGAACCGAGGCGATATTACCGGGGGAATAAGGAGAAATTCAAGATAAAGAACTACGTGTTTATGTCTGGAGAATGCCGTAATGAATACAGTTCTCAGAATGAATTGAATTCTGTTTACGTTTGGGACCGTAGCCTGCTAAGCCAGTCTCTACTCTCTAACCTTTAAGCAAATCGCGTCCAGTATGAACGTACCCTGAGCGCTACATCGGTCGCGACTTTATTGGTTGCCCAATGCCCAATAATAAACTTAACGTCAAACGTGAAAAGGTGCACGAGTGGAAAGATATTTTTTTTTAAACCTTATTTTTTTGTAGTTTTACAGACTTTATAATGGTGTGTTTTGTGTTCTGAAAATCTTTTATTCATTAAGGTGAGTTCAGCTACAATTTATTTTTTATTTTAGATTTAAGTATTAAAAGCCAAAAACTTTCATCTCAAAAGTCATTTTATTATTGACATTTTTTGTTTGATTATGTAAACATCATTGTTGATTGACGCAAGTTCATTAATCGATAAGCACTAATAACAATATTTTTAACAATTTTCATAAGTTTTAATTTTTATAAATTTTGAAATAAGTATAATAAGTTGATACAATACTTTCCGAGTTTGAGACGTTGAAACATTTCCATAAACAATTGAGAGGCGTTTTACGTACATTTTTTATATACGTACTTAATAGAAACAAATAATTCCACGATCATGTTAAGTAGACTTTGCGTATATTAGCTCCAAATTATGTTTAAAACACATAAACGTATGTCAAAACAAATATTTTGTCAATAGTTGTAACCTTTATAATTTTAAATATTAACTAACTTTAAGTATTAACTTTTGTTAAGTTTTCTTAACGTTTTTCGATGTATCACTAAATTTATTACAAGACTATATGAAAAATTCATTTTTGGAAAAATTGTAGATTTGCAAAGAAAATTTTGCAAAAACACCCCTCAATTTATCATTTTGTTTACTTATGTATTAATTTTTTTACAGCCTATAGGATGTCAGAAAAAAAGAAGAAATTGTCAGGACACCAAAATTTGTTGAAGAAAATAAGAAGAGAAGAAGAACTAGAAAAACACGTCAAAATTACGCAGTTTTTTCAAAACCCGAATCTACTTTGCCAAACATTCATGACAAAAATGATACAGCTGAACAACAACATTCTGAACCTGTACATCTTCTGGAAGGCATACCATCAACTTCTTCAAGTCCCGCTGATAATGAAGAATCAACACCTTCAAAAATTACCACAACAGAAAATATAAGTGAACTTTCCAAAGATGCTGCAATGTGGCCAAAAAAATTACGTCCGAATAATATTCAAGAATTAGTATCTACTAATTATTATCAAAACAAAAAGGATCTTTATCCTTTAAGGAGCGTAAGTTTTCCAATAATTATTTCTTTAGAATTCTACCGAACAAAGAAAAAATTGAGCGTTTTTGGCTGTTGTATTCCGAAACAAAAAATTCGCTTTACTGCTTCTGTTGCAAAGTTTTTAATGATAGCGATTTGAAATCTATTCGCCTTAGTGATGAATCTGGTTACAACGACTGGCAGCATTTATGTGAACATTTAAATATTCATCAAAAGAGCAAGTTACATATCGAAAATGTTCTAAAATTGCTAGATCTTTCCAACCGTTTTAATAAAAATCAAATAATTGATTCTGAAACTCAAAATGTAATAAACAGAGAAACTAAATACTGGCAATCTGTTATAGAAAGAATTTTCTACGTGATTCAGTTTTTAGGTGAGCAGAATTTAGCTTTTCGTGGAAGTAGTAACAAGTTGTTTGAGAAAAGTAATGGTAACTTTTTAAAATGCATAGAAATGATTTCTAAATTCGACCCGATTATGTCAGAACATACAAAACGGTCTCAAAGAAAAGATTACAAAAATTATCTCGGGGATAAAATACAAAATGAAGTAATCAATTTGATGGGCGAAAACATCAAATCCAAAATTTTAGAACTAACTAAGAAGGCAAAATATTTTTCAATATTATTAGACTGTACTCCTGACTCTAGTCATCAAGAACAAATTTCAGTTTGTATAAGATTTGTTAACGTAAAAAGCACAGGAATTAGTATAGAAGAACATTTTTTATTATTTTGTCCTATAGATGATCCGTCGGGCGAGGGTTTGACTAAATTTCTTTTATCGGCGTTAGAGAAAGAAGGCTTAAATATCAACGATTTGCGGGGTCAGGGTTACGACAATGGGGCAAATATGCGTAGTAGGCATAATGGCCTACAAAAAAAATTTTGGATTTGAATCCGCGAGCTTTCTTTGTTCCTTGCTGCAATCATAGCCTAAATTTAGTCGTTCATGATGCTGCAAAATCAAATACTTTGAGCATCAATTTTTTTTCTTTAGTTGAAGAACTGTTTGTATTTTTTTCAGCTTCTACTAAACGATGGTCAATTCTGAAATCTAATGTTACAAATTTAACTTTAAAACCTTCATCGGATACTCGATGGTCTAGTAGAATAGATGCAATAACTCCTTTAAAGTATGAACTTGGAGAGGTATACGATGCTCTGTTTGAAATAAGCGAAGGAAGTTTTGAAAATAAAGTAAAGAATTTGGCTGCATCGTTGGCCAAAAAATTGCAAAATTTTGAGTTCATTTGCGTGCTTATTTTGTGGTATAATATTTTAAGTAAAATTGACATTGTTAGTAAAATTATTCAAAAACCGAACTTTGATGTTGCTCAGTGTTGTACTCATTTAAATAATCTGAAGAAATGTTTGAAAGCTTATCGCTCCGATGAAGGTTTTAATGATCTATTGATTGATGCTAAAGAAATAGCATCCAGCTTAGACATAGAACCTAAATTCATAAAACAAAGAGGCTTAAAACCGCGCAAAGTAAAAAAACAGTTTGACTAAGAATGTGACGATGAACCGATGTACGACGAAAGTTTAAAGTTCAAAGTTGATTGTTTTTTTAATGCTCTAGACGTAATCATCACATCAGTGGATGAACGATTCCGAATTCTTTCTTCTTATTCTAATAATTTCGCGTTTTTATGGAATATTGATAAATTTAAAAATTATTCTGAAAAAGAACAACTAGAATTATGTCAAAAAGTTGAAAATGTATTAAACGATGAAACTCGCAATGAACGAGATATAATTGCTGTAGTACTTTTTAAAGAATTGCAATATTTACAAAATTTTGATGAAAAAGTTATTAGGTCTCCAGAAGAAATTTAAATTATATAACAATTAACAACTTAGTGGATTCTTTCCCTAATACGAGCATAATACTTCGTATTTTATTAACAATGCCGGTTTCTGTTGCTACCGCAGAACGTTCTTTTTCAAAACTCAAAATAATAAAAAATTATTTAAGATCGACCATAGGGCAAAACCGACTAAGTAATCTTGCTATCATCTCAATAGAATCGGATCTATTAAAAGAATTAGACACCCAAGATTTAATTAAACAATTTGCAAAAACCAAAGCATGAAAAGCTCAATTCACTTAGTTAAAATAATAATACGAGTTATAACTGGACATTAACCTTTATCTTTAAAAGATGACGTATTGCATTGTTAATATAATAGATTGTTTGATTGTTTTTATTTGTTGATCAGTTTTGTTCTATATGATGCATTGTATGTAAACAAATATATCTAATGTTTCAAATATATTTTTATTTCTGTGTATAAATGTATAATTACATACCTCAATGAGAAAATACTTGTTCGGCTTGTTCGGTACCAGTTTAGTAAGTGCCTGTTGTAAAATATAAAAATGAAAATAAATACATGAAAATACTTTTTAAAATTATTTTTGGATAGTTGATAATACTTAACATGTAGGCCTACCTTTACCCATATATTAACGCTATAAAAATTGTAGGCGACATATACAAAATTGCACAAGGGCGCCAACAGTGCTAGGCGCGGGCCTGTTTACATGTCTACAATGGTGCGTGCCTTCAGAGTTTTCAGTTACCTAGTTGAGAACGTCATTGACGCGTTCTTGACCAGTTGTCAATACTATCTGGCTTAGTTCACGTGGTACGGAGGAAGCCAACACACGGCGAGTATTTTTTCTTCAGTTACATTACCAGAATACATTACTGTCTCTTTACTCCTACCAATAGTGTAATAATTCACTCTTCTGGTTGTTTTTTAAAACTCAAGCCAATTCATAATTTTTTTCTTTCACCAAGATGTCGCTGGTACTGGTTCTTTTTCCTACAGTTACACGGGACATGCCTGTCTTACTCCTTGATTGATGAGAATTTTGGTTGTCGATTCTCTACAGTGTATTTATTTTAATAAATGATAGATTAAAAAAAATAATACCAATGGCCGACGTAGGCACATATTATTTTTGTAAAACAAATTATACAACGAAACCTGTATTACGGTATAAGATCACAATTATACAACGAAACCTGTATTACCGTATAAGATCACAATTATACAAAGAAACCTGTATTACCGTATAAGATCACAATTATACAACGAAACCTGTATTACCGTATAAGATCACAATTTTTATAAAATATTAAGACTGGCAAGCGATACTCGAAAGTTAATTGCGTTTGGATATTTAAAAAAATAATAAGGCCCAAATAAATATTAAGCATTTTTCAAGAAGATAAAGAAAACAACTCTGTGTTACTATGGCAATGATTTCTGTAGTCATCTGTCATCAAACGTACATTATTATCACCTAATCATAATACTTAGTGTTTTCCTTGAGTAAACATATCCTTGAGCAGTAGGATAGTAATTACTTTTTAATAGGCTATTTGTTGTTATTGTAATCATCTTTTTGTGCACTGTTTGCAGGGCCGGCCTAAGGCGTGTGCGGTCGCACACATGCGATTTTGGGAGGGGCGCCGAAATGAGAAAAAATATAAAAAAATAATATGGTAAAAATTTAAATTTTTATGTAATTTTGAATGCAAATTAGCCATTTGAATATGTTAATAACTTTTGTTCAACAAATAAAATGTTGCTTGAAAGTACAGTAAAGAGACTGGCTGCTGGCTCCAAACGCTCCGCTCCGTTGTTTTGACAGAACTGAACAGTTGTAGATAGTGAGTCACAATCACTATCACATGTTTAGTCTATCTGTTGCGTCGACGTCTGGTGCTGTATCTGTGCTGCGACAGGTGGCAGTCGTTATCTGACGTGAGTCGTGACAATTGTATCCAGTTGACGTCTGCATATAATTAGTAATTAGTTTTGTGTTTTGTGAATTGTGATAACTCTATTTGTGATGTTAATAAACTAAAAATGTTTTCCAAACCTTCTGGATGTCAAAATAGGAAGCGGAAAGCTAAATCCTTAAAAGAAGCGGAAGCCAGTGCTAAATTACTATGCAAGTATTTATCAAAACCACAAAACCCTGTCTCTAGTACAGAAAATGTAGCTACGAATGACGTAGCCCTAACTGATGAACCTACTAAGCTCAGTGAAAAAGACGAGCACTCTAAGGGACAAGAACTACAACTACCAGAGTGTAGAGATAGTTTACAAACTGAAACTGGTATTCATGAAATCGCAACATATATAGCTGATGAAACTTGTCAAGGTCAAGAACCTGTAACTGTAACTCATTCATTGGAAGAGCAAGAAAATGGTGGCCCCAGCTCGGCGGATGTTGATGTTACAGTTTCATTTCCATTAAAAGATCCTGCTACATGGCCTACACATCTTAATCCAAACGATCATGATTGCATTATAGCTGAAGGGCCGTTCTCTCCATATTTAGAGAGATATCCCAAAGATGGAACAAAGAGGTCATTTTCTAATGTATTTTACTATCGGCTGGGTCCAAATGGTGAAAAAGTTAAGAGACGTTGGCTATTGTATTCTCAACAAAACAATAGTGTTTACTGTTTTTGTTGTAAGTTATTTAGTACTGCACGTTCCAATAAAACTTTATCAGATCAAAGCGGAAACTGTGACTGGAGGCACATTGGAACTATACTGACACGTCATGAAACTTCCCCTAATCACCTAAAGTGTTATGAAAGGTGGGTGGAGGCGGAAAGGAGACTGAGCACAGGTAAAACAATTGATGATGAAAACCAGAAAATAATTGCCCAAGAAAAAGAACGATGGCAGAATGTTCTTAAATGACTTCTTGCCATAACACAATTTCTTGCCCAGCACAAAATGGCTTTCCGAGGAAGAAATGAAACCCTGTACAAAAAGGACAATGGAAATTATTTAGGGCTTGTTGAACTAATTGCCCAATTTGATCCTGTAATGAAAGAACATATATGTAGAGTATTGGCAAATGAAAAACAAAGGTGTCTGTCATACTTGGGGAAAAACATACAAAACGAATTATTGACTCTGATGGGAGACAAAGTAAGAGAAAAAATACTAAGCAGAATTAAAGGAGCCAAATACTATTTATTGATTCTCGACTGCACACACGATTTAAGTAGGAAAGAACAGTTCTCTGTTGTTTTGAGGTACGTTTATGAAACAAAAGAGAAAAAAGTTGAAATTTGTGAAAGTTTCCTAGATTTCTTTGAAATAACAGACACTTCAGGGAAGGGAATGTCAGAAACAGTCTTAAAAAAACTGCAAGAGTACGACTTGGACATTTCTAATTGCAGAGGCCAGGGATATGATAATGGGGCAAATATGAAAGGAAAACACTCTGGACTACAAAAACAAATTTTAGAAAAAAACAAGAGAGCTTTTTTTGTACCATGTGGCTGTCACAGCCTAAACTTGGTACTAAGCGATGCCGCAAAAACCTCAGTACCAACAGTTACCCTTTCTGGAACAATTCAACGATTGCTTGTGTTTTTTAGCTCATCAACAAAACGTTAGAGCAAATTGTTAGAGAGTCTGTCACAATCATATAAGGCGTCATCAGTATTTGGGTCTTCTCTCACATTGAAAGAACTTTGTGTAACTCGCTGGGAAGCACGTATTGAATCACTCAAAGCAGTAAGATACCAGATTGTGCAAATCCGACAAGCACTTTGGGACCTGCACGAGGATGCATCATTTGAAGACGAGGTTAGAAGTGAGGCAAATTCCTTGTCAGAAACAATTGAAGATTTTGGTTTCTTAGTGTCATTGACTGCATGGTATGATGTCCTGTTTCAAATAAACATTGCTAGTAAGATATTGCAATCAAAGATCGTCAACTTACCTCAAGCTGTAGCTATTTTGAAGTCCGTTGGGGACTTTTTGACGGACTTTCGCGAACATGGATTTGTTAGTTGTTTAGCGAAAGCCAAAGAGTTGGCTGAAGATTTAGAAGTCGAAGGAAAATTCAAAACACCCCGGGTTAGAAGGAAGAAGAAGTAGTTTGATTACGAAGCTAATGATGAAGCACCGATTGACCCCCACGAGCGTTTTAGAGTTAATTTTTTTATACCACTTGTTGAAACTGCCCAAATGGCTGTGCAAGAGAGGTTCGAACACCAAAGGCCAAAATGTCAAAAGTTGAGTTTCTTTTTAAACTTGATGAATTGCCCAAGAGAGAGGACTTGTTTGTTAAATGCAAAGACCTAGAAGACCTCCTTTCAGATGGGGATGACAGTGACATCAAAGGAGCTGAGTTATGCGAGGAGCTGATCTCTATCAAGGACCTCATGCCAAATAAAGGTACGTTTTACTTTTACGTTTTAGCTATTCAAAATTTATCATCTTGATTTATTGTTTGATCAGTTAATTCATAATTGTTTTGGGCTCAAACAAAATTATTATTTTTCAAAGTTTTTTAATTTCCAAAATTAAAAAGCAGTCTTTTAATTCCTTTTTGTTTGATTTTAGGCGGGAAAACGCCTCTGAACGTGCTGAACTTTCTGTTGGAAACTGGATCTGCAGACGCTTATGTAAATGTGTGGGTTGCTTTGCGAATACTTCTGACAATACCAATATCGGTAGCATTGGCGGAGTGAAGTTTTTCAAAATTAAAATTAATAAAAACCTACCTAAGGTCTACTCTTTCGCAAGAAAGACTCAACAACCTTGCAATTTTGTCCATTGAAAATGATATTTCATCGTCATTAGATTATGATGCAATAATAAAAACATTTTCGGCTGCTAAAGCTAGGAAGGTCCACTGCTAAGTGTATAATACAGATTATTTTAATCAATTTTCTTGATCTTTTACACTACTACTATCAATTTATAGTTATATTGATGTACCTTTTCGAGAAAAGTGAATACCAAAGTTTATATTTCTGAACTTTTTCGTACTTTTTCTAATGTACTGACATAACTTTTTTTAATATTAATATGTTCAAACTGAAATGTATTTTTAATGAATATTAAATCAAATAAAACTTTTGTTGTAGTAAAATAATGTGTCTGTTATTTTCTACCTGACAAAACAATAAACTGAGTAAAAGAATTTGTTAGGAGTTTGCTCTTTACACAAGTACAGTACAGCACGCCTATTGAAGTTTGAAAAAGTCAGTTAAAAGAATTAGTACTAGAAGAAGTCATTTAAAAAAATAAAAATAATGAAAAGGTACTAAATACTTTACTTTAATATTTACTATTTATTACTACTTATTAGTTTTAGTTTTTGGTTTTTAATCCCTTTAAAATGCCAACTTCAGTTATTAAGTTCCGACAAATTTCAGTTATAGAGCACCCATACCATTTTTTGGAGGGTTTTCTATACCCATTTTCATTGTAAGGGGCGCCAAAACTCATTCTTGCACACACAGCATTTTGCTCTTAGGCCGGCCCTGAGTAGAGGTGTGCTAAACTAGTATTTGAAAATAACAGGTACGAACGAAACCGTCCAAAAAAGTAGTACGTACAAATACCTGTTATTATATACGTATTATACATATACCTGTATTCAGTGGCGAAGCTAGTAGTTAATGAATGGGTAGGCAAAAATCTTAACTTAAATTTTTTTTAAGGAATCACGAAAAGAATGGTGGTTCAATCGGACGCTGAGGTAGGTAGAGTTTGCTGTAAGCGAATGGTTCCACAAACAGCCGTAAGAATTTTGCTATCAGGGAATCTACAGGTTAGTGCAACAGTGGAACTCATGTCTTAATGTTAATGGAGACTTCTTTTAAAATCGTTGAATAAAAAATGATTTACAGCTCTATACGTGTATCTATTGAACAATCCTTGAATTAGTCATACACAATAGCCTAATACAACTGATTGAACTTCAAATTTTTAAACTTGATTAGTTTCTATATATATATGTTTAATGTTACAAATAATTCAAATAACAATCTTGATCATCTGTTAGTTCAGCGGAATAACAGGGACACTTTTAATAACCGCATAAAATAAACACTCATAAACAACACAGCGCGATTTAACTTAACTGTTTGGACACAGAAGTGAGACATGCCTCAACGCTCTATGTGTACAGCACGGGACAATCAGGGGGGATCCCTTCACTTCCCTATTGCACCGGCACATTGCTTACATACGATGTATACAAAAAACGCTGGGGCAAGTTCAGGTTGCCTCATTTGATTTAAACGAACTATACCGAATCTCACCTGTCACCATCTAGCGATCGCTCAGTAAAGCACGTTTCGGCTTAATACATTCGACAGTCGCGGTAACAATGTGTAATCTTTACGTTATGTAGTTCATACGTATTTATAATTTTTATTCTACAGAATTTTTTAGGGTAGGCATTGCCTCCATGTAACTTCGTCACTGGCTGTATTATATAATTTGTTATAAGAAATAAATTGAAACTAAAAGTATAGTCTATTACGTGAGGAATTTTCTGCCGATTTTGAGTTAGTGTCCATGGATCCTTATGATTTTTGTTGAAAAATCTTCATAAAGCGTTATAAAATAAAGTTAAGGAAATTTTTTGGCCCGCTCTTAAATGTAGGGATTGTATTCTTGGATTTCGTTGTCCATGACGTGTCCGTTACTTAACTAAATACCACTATTATATTAACGACTCGGAACACAAAGTTTTTTATAAGTAAAAACAAAGTTTTACCTTACAGCCTGAACCGGTTTCCGCCTTTAAAAGGCTTCTTCAGAGGCTGCCGCTGGTACCGCTGTCCGTCCTGTTGTGGGGGACGGAATCGAATTTCGAAAGATCGATGCTGTGTGTGTGTGGGGTGAGATATGTTCGAATAATGCGTGCGATTTGAATTGTGTCTGTTCGTTTAGGATGTTGTATTTATTTGTTTTCGTGTGTTTGTATATTTCCAATTGTTCTAGAGTGTCTAGTTTTCAGCCTTTTGTGTGTACGTGTAGAATGTTCATGTTATTGTCGATGTTTGTGTATGTGTGGTTTGCTTCAATGAGGTGGTTTGCAAAGGTGGATTCTGTAGTGGTGTGGAGTGCCTTTGTGTGTTCAATGTATCTCTGTTTGAAGCTACGTCCTGTCTGGCCTATGTAGAATTTGTTGCAACTTAGCTTGTAAACACCGGGTAGATCGAATTTGTTTTGTGCTTTGTGTGTGTGTTTTGATAGTGTGTTCTGTTTTGTTTGTAGTTTTGTAAGCGATTCTGTATCCTGCTTTTTTGAATTTGTGGGCTATTTTTTCAGTTTGTTTGTTGATGTATGTTAGTGTTATGAATTTGTTGTTTTCTGTCTTGTCTGTTGTTTGTTTTGTGTGGGAGTTTACTGACTATTGTTCTGTCATATCCATTAGATCCTGCTAGATACGTATTTTATCGTGTTTAGTTCGTCTTTGTAGTCTTTTTCATCTAGGGGGATGTTGTTAAGTCTATGTATCATGGTTCTGAAGGCAGCTAGTTTGTGTTGTATTGGGTGATTGGAGGAGTTGTGCATTAGTGTGTCAATTGTAGTTGGTTTTCTGTATATACTGAATTTGTGCCTGTGTTCAAGTTTTGTGATGGAGAGGTCTAAGACGTTTATGGTATTGTTGTGTTCGTATTCGGCAGTAAAGGTTATGTTTTTATGTATTTTGTTTATGTGCGTTAGTAACTGTTCACATTGTCTTTTGTTTCCCCTGTATAGTATTAGAATGTCATCAACGTATCTGTGCCAGTATAGTATTTTGTACAGAATCCACCTTTGCAAACCACCTCATTGAAGCAAACCACACATATAAAAACATCGACAATAACATGAACGTTCTACACATACACACAAAAGGCCGAAAACTAGAACTCTAGAACAATTGGAAATATACAAACACACGAAAACAAATAAAAACGACATCCTAAACGAACAGACACAATTCAAATCGCACGCATTATTCGAACATATCTCACCCCACACACACACAGCATCGATCTTTCGAAATTCGATTCCGTCGCCCACAACAAGACGGACAGGGCTACCAGCGGCACACACAACTGGGGGTCGCGAGTAGTGCAGTGTCCCGAGTCTCAGAAAGGACTCCTGCCACTGGGTCAGTTTGAGTTCAATATATACTTTTTATCTACTTATGGGGGGGGTCTGAAGCGACCTGCGATTGGTGGATTATACCACCGGGACTAGCAAACGAGGTCGCTTCCAGGACTCACCTGGTCGCGGAGTGTATTTACCAAGTCCGGCAATGAGGGAATTGTGGGTCACTCTGTCGGAACGAACATAGAATCTACGCGCCAGGCGTCTCACGGTGTCATCAAGAGAACGGACACCGAGTCCTCTCCTCAAAAGACGAGAAGAGTGCCTCCGGGGGACTTTGCACGCAAGCTTCAGTCCCCGGTCGAGTACGCGCTGGAGCGTTGTTCTATGACCACGAGCCAGGTATCCCCAAACAGGACAGGCGTAGGTAATCACGGGCAACACGTACGAGTTGACTATGAGCTTACCTAGCCGGGGGGTCATTGCCGGATTAGATAGCACGGGCCAGAGTCTACTGAGTTGCGCCGAAGCGCGTTGTCGGATGTAATTTGTATGGGTTCGCCAGGTGAGTCGGGAATCCACGTGGAGCCCGAGGTACTTGACGCTATTGGTCCAGGGCACCTCGACGGGGCCTACTTTAAGCGGCCGAGGCCGCTTGCGTTTGCGCGAGAATATTACCGCGGCGCTCTTGGAAGCGTTAACGGCAACTCTCCTGTCATCGGTCCACCCGACATACGCGTCGAGTTGACGCTGGAGCTTAATTGCCGCATAACTCGCGTTCGGCTCTGAGGCAAAAGCCGCAGTGTCGTCCGCGAACAGCGACAACTTTACTCCAGGAACTCGGGGCGTGTCGTTGACAAACAGCGAGAACAGGAGAGGCCCAAGGACACTTCCCTGAGGGACGCCAGCGGTAATACGCCTCTCCGAAGAGAGAGCGTGGTCTATTCTCACTCGGAAGCTACGGTCTCGCAGAAAGCTGCCGATCAAGTGAACGTAGCAGTCTGGGAGAAGGACTTCCGTGAGTTTGTAAAGGACACCCTCGTGCCACACGCGGTCAAAGGCTTTCTCTACGTCTAGGAAGATCGCAGTCGTCTGTTTGCCCTGCCAGCCAGCCTCGGTAATGCATTCCACGAGTCTCATCAGCTGATGAGTCGAGGAGTGCAGCTCACGAAAGCCGAACTGTTCGGGGATCAGCACGTCTAGTCTTTCTAGATGGTCGCGGATCCTACGCTGGATCAGTCGCTCGAAAACCTTGGACGTCGCGGACAAGAGGCTGATGGGCCTGAGGTTTTCCACGCGAGAAGAATTCTTTCCCGGCTTGGGTATCACTATGACGGTAGCCGTTTTCCATTTCACCGGAAAGTAGGCCAGTCTGAGGCATGAATTGAACAGGTCAGAGAGGAACTGGGTTCCTCGCTCCGGAAGGCGATGGAGGGCGGAATTCATGACTCCGTCCGGGCCAGACGCCTTCCGGGGCTTGAGCTGAACAATCCTCTCAGAGACCTCCTCCGGGGAGATGGGCTCCGGTTGGACTGTGATACCGGCCGATAGAAAGCGCTCTACCTCGCGACAGATTTGCTCAGTGAAAGCCGGGTTCTTGGATGGGTTGGGAGCGAACTGTCGCTCTAAACTGTCAGCCAAGAACTCTGCCTTTTCGAGGGGGCGGCCAAGGGGTTGACCGCCGGGTCCGACCAGTGCGGGGAGAGGCGCGCGTTTACGCTTTCCCGTTAGGGCACTGGGAATTCGCCAGACATTACGGTCCTCGGCAGGGCCATCCATCTGTGTAACAGCTAGCTCCCAGTTGCGTCTACGGAACGCCAGCATGTCGCGACGCAACTTGCCGGACGCTCTGTTGAACGCAGCCTTATCAGCCGGGTCACGAGTCCTCTGCCAGCGTCTCCGGAGGCGATTCCTCTCGCAAGCGAGCTGAGAAGGGCTACCAGCGGCAGCCTCTGAAGAAGCCTTTTAAAGGCGAAAACCGGTTCAGGCTGTAAGGTAAAACTTTGTTTCTACTTATAAAAAACTTTGTGTTCCGAGTCGTAAATATAATAGTGGTATTTAGTAGGGTTTGTTTGCACCCCTTTTTCGAGGGTGAAAAAACAAAATTTAATTAACCCCGGGACCCGATAGAGAATTAAATTCTAAGCAAAAAGGTAGTATACACTTTTTCGAAAAAAAATGCGTTGTTTGCGAGTTACAAGGGTTCAAAGTTTTGCAAAAAAACGCGTTTTTTAAAATTAATCTGCAAAAAACTCAAAAACAACGCCATTTTGCGAAACATTTGTATAACTCAAACTTAAAGCTTGTTACCAGGCAAACATTTTCCACATTGTTTGGTTTCCTTATGTCAAATGGTTCTTGAGACACAGCCAAAACAAGATAGCGATTCACCGGTTTTTGATCAAGTTACGTGCTTAAAACTGATATATCTCGGTGAAAATTGTTCGATCGTAACCAAATTAGTATCAAATGAAGGCTCTGTTAATTTTCTAAAAACTCTGGGTTAATTACTTGTGTAGCTTAATACATTACGAAGTTATGTAGAAAAATATAATTTCTGCAAATTTTTTCCAAGAAATTTAAAAAGGGACGTCCGCCATTTTGTCAAATATGCATATTAAGCCGAGATACTGTAGTTTTCGATTGTCTATTATATTAGCAATGTCCTCAATGTTTTTGAACCATATATATATATATATATATATATATTGCTGTACAGTAACACGTAACGTTTTAAGAAAATTCAAGTTTTGGATTTTCACCAAAATTCGGCTTTTTTATTAAATAGCTCAGTAACGATGCGTTTTATCGAAAAATTGTTATGAGTCAAAAATAAATCTTATAGAAAAATAAAACTTATAAATTTTATTTTATTCCTTCATGACTAAAACTCGATGAGGTTAAGCAGTTTAAAGGTGTATTTTGCCGATATCGTGTAAACATTTTTGACTTCTAGGCGAAATATCTAGTGTACAGCAAGTATTTTTACTATAGTGCATAGGACAATAGTTGTAGCTCTTTAAATTTCCTACAAAATGGATTTAGATTAAATTTTGTATCTTAAATATTGACTGTGTTATGACTAAAAATGTAAACGCGCTCCAACAGTCAGATTTTGTAATCGTACGTTATATGAAACAAACCAATTTGGACAATATTATTGACGAATTTGCCTTGAAAAAGGCAAGAAAGGGGATATTGCTGTAATGACAGACTGATAAAAAGATAGTGTAAATATAGCTGTAAAACTTTACACAATACATTTATTCACTTGCTAACATACCATTTATTATTTACGGTATTTCTATAAATGTATTTTATGTCTCTCTTCACATATCTTGTTCTGGCCATTTATTAACAGTGTAAAACCCATTTATTTACGATTAAAGTTAAGAATAACGAATTGTAGGGCCAACTAATAAATCCTAAACCATTAACAATCCAACAGTAATGATTTTGGTAAGTTTTTCTTTGGGGGGGGGCCCAGAAATGTTTAGCCCCGGGGCCCGTGATCGCTCTCGCCGGCCCTGCAAATAGTACGTATAATTTAAACTGTGTGTGTTCGTTTAGGATGTTGTTTCCGTTCGTTTTCGTGTGTTTGTATATTTCCGGTTGTTCGAGTGTGTCTAATTTACGGCCTTTCGTGTGTAGGCCTACGCGTAGAATTGCCCCAAGTTGTTGATGTTTGTAGGTACATGTGATGGTTTGCAAAGGTGGATTCGGTGGTGGAGTATAGGCCTAATGCTATTATGTGTCCAATTTACCTTTGTTTGAAGCTGTGTCCTGTCTGGCTTGTGTAGAATCTGTTAGAACCTGAGCATTTTAATTTTTGGCATAATAAAATAACTTAAATTTAATTGATGGATACTGTTGAAATAATAAGTGGAATTTAGTAAGTAGAATATTATAATTAGTATAAAAACTTACATACATAAGTTACCCATATATAGTTTTCATGCTTTCAACTTGGCAAAGTCTGCAATCAGTTTTTTTAGTTCAATTTCTTGGGCCAATTCAATTTCAGCTAATCGATATTGTGGCCAGTAGAGCAAGCCATTTTCGACTCAGCTGTAATTGTAAAACTTTATATAACTTTAGCGGTCGTGGCTAGCGTGTGGCGCTGCTACGCTGTCGGCGCGGGTTCAATTCCCGCCGGGGCCATCTGATTTAGATACGACCGTTCCCTCTCGTAAGGCGATGGCAAACCAGCGAGAGGTATCCTGCCTAGTATAAACCCTCCCCAACTATGCCGTTAGGATCCGGCGTTAAACTGTAGGTCCCATATACCTGTGCGAGACTCCATAACACACGCACCACGGGTATATGCGGGGAGGGTACAAACCAGTCGAAAGACTGACGGACCCAATATATAATATATACACACACATGCTACTATGCCTATTTCTGAAGTAACCTGAATTCACGCGTCCGTTTGATTATATTTGTGATCGTAATAAGATTACGTAGTACCGGTACCCTTTCATCATCATCCTCAAGGTTTAAACCAATTATGGTTTGTTCCGGTCTCAAATAAGCAAATACTACAGCTGGTCACTCCAGCGCTTCCTCGGACGTCCCGTCGGCTTATAATTCCATAGTTGTTTGGGGATGCGGCAGTCATCCATTCATTTCAACAGTACCCTTTCATTTCTAAATTAGTTAGTTTCAGTCTCAAATTGGTGGTGTGCAAAAGAAGAATTGGACTGTTAAGTGTAAAAAATTAATTTTGAGTGTCTGAAAGTAGAATCAGTGGTAATGTGTAGCGTATAACTTCGCTTTTGTGTTCCCAGGTGAGGCAAATCTAGATATTCATTGTAAATTACCGTACATTAAAATACTCAAGTTAAATTAAACTAATGAGGCGGGAAATATTTGACTTACCCGCCACGAAATCCGCGGAATAACCGCTTGTTTGCATACCAGTAGGTCTGTTTTGCATTGTTGCCATAAAACAATACTGTTACGACGGTCTAACTGATCGTCGTATGGTACAGTGGAAAACGAAATACAAGACACCAATTAAGTCACTAACAACCACCTTTAATTATCACAATTAACAATTTGCAATCAACACGTTATTCAAAAAGATTATACTCGTACAATAATTCAAGTCAATTTGTCCACACCAATAATAATTTCAACTAATAGACTCCCGCACAATAATCACTTTTCACTAATAACCACTTAAACGCAGAGAGTAATCGCCCGAAGTAAACTTGAACCTCACTTGAATAAATCGCCACTTAAACTGAAACTAAGCGTCGCTAAATGGTTATATTTATACCCTGCTGATATTCCAGAATAATCCATAATACGCGTCAACTACTAGAAAACATTAGAGCGTAATTGATTGCGGCCTTGAACAGAGTGCGCGCGGAGCGGTACGGTCTGGAATAGTCTCGTTGCGGACGCGTGACAAGTGTCACGTAATTGTCCTTCGTCTCAAAGTAGCAGCAATATGTACGCGCGCACACACATTACAGCCGGATTCCACTGGAATAGCCGAGAAGCACGTAGAATGTTGTGTAATGGTGTAACGATACAGTTACATGGAATTAACCAACAATTAACACCATTTGCCGTTACCCAATAATATCAATTATAATAACCTTTTCCCTGATCAGTCATCGAATTCTACAACAGATGAGCCACTTTAATTATTTGCGAAATATTGCCTGTGATAGAAATTATGATGTTTATGTTAAGTTAGGTAAGTACCAGACGAATTTTGGAACAAGCAACCGTATTTTTAGAAACGATTTACGTCGCGGTACAAAATTAAGTTTACAAAGTTAAGACAGTCCCTGTACTGTCCTGTGGGTGTGAATTATGGACAACAACCAAAAACCAAGACAGTAAAATACAGGCCTCAGAAATGACGTTTTTAAGAGGAGTTAAAAGGCGTTCTAAACTTGACCATATAAGAAATAAGGAAGAATTACAAGTTTTTAGGTTAAATGAAAAACTAAAAGGTTCGTTGTTTAAGACCTGAAGATGTCAGTAATGACAAAAAGCTTAGTCGAACAATAAAAAATTATAGCAGTTAGCAAATTCATAAAAGAAATAGAAAAACTAAAAGATTACAAACAACGGTGGAAAGAACACTTAGAAAGAATATCAAATTTCAGACTGGCCAAACGAGTCTGGAAATACAAACCTATAGGACACAGGTCTGTGGGTAAACCCATGAAGAGATGGCTGGAGGATTTTTAAAGGCGGAACAAGGAACACCTTGCCTGTGCCGTGTTATGAATGACGTTGATGATGATAAACTTTTTTTCGCTACGGCTGTTGAACAAAACGCAGAAAACAAAAAGATTAGGTACGATTATTGTGATTTTACATATTCAGTAAAATTCCGTTAAACTAAGCGAGAACACGTTTTAGACGTGAGAGAGTCAGGTAGCGTAGACACCTACGACAATTACGCGACACTTATCCCCTCACCCCAAAGGCCGGGGTGCAATCCCTCCCAAGAATTACCGAAATTTCTCTCACAATTATCCCCCCTGATCACAACAATACAGGGATATGGAATAACACCCATTTAACGGTGAATCTTAGGGCTTTATCCAACATTTTTTTGAAAAACTAAAGCCATTTAAACAATTATTGGAATGCAAAAACTAATGTTACTCTTTTTATAATTGAAGTTAAAACCACCTCATTGAAGCAAGCCACACATTGTAACGGGGCAAACTATTGGGATTTATTTTATTCTTTAATAATTGTAAAAAGTAGTAGCAACTCAAGCTGAACAACGTTTTGATCACAAACGCTTGACATTTTTGAACACCTTGCAGTCAGTGCGGTACCAAGCCGTACGATGCACAAAATAATTAAAGAGTCTGTCTAGGAATGCAGACTATCAGCAAGGGTGCGGATTCCCATGGACGAGCGCACGGTTCGGCCAACGTTCACACGGAAATGTCACGTACATACATTCCAGAGCCGAACAAGTGATGGGAACAAAGAAACACAGACTGTGAGCTGACGGCAACGTCTAACACCTGGCGGGTAGGCAACCAAACGCACACACAGTCAGTCGTCGCATAGCAGGGCAGTTCTCTACAACTCATCACACGGTACAGTCGCAAATACAGTGGCCTTGGAATTTCGGTAGACCGACGTGAATTGAGTAGCCTAGGTCTACCGAAACTGGTGTAAAAATTAAGAAGTGAACCAGGAAGAAAAGTGACCGTGTAATTTACCTAGTCTGTAAATAAACGGGAAGAATTCGAACAGTGTTTGGTGGCAAAGTGTTAAGTGAATTACCAGCAATGGCGGAGTAACACATACAGGTATAATATTCTCTCCGCGGTGTAAAAATTAAACCTAATAATTATATCAAGAACTCGGGAAGCGGGGGGACATTAAAAAGGGAAAAAGTGTGAAAGCGAGTGTGTGGGGAATAAGGGAAAAATAAATTATAAAGTACTGGTTGGTCTAAAAAGAATATTATATAGGACATTTGTATAGATAATTTCATGTTTAAGTATTCAAGTAAATAATAGAGAGCAAATATAACGTTTAATTGAATTAGAAATAAATAAGATTTGTTTTCCAGAATATAACCATGTGTTAGCGTAGTTATTTCGTCGTTACCATTTCCTAGTGTTCTGTGCTGAAAAATTCGTCTAAACGCTGCGTGGAATTTTCTGAATTGGGGGTGATCAGATGGCAAAATTGTCCAGTTTTAATTAAGGTAATGTATAAAGATTTCCATCTCTCCTGCAAAGATATTGGTGGCGACTCTGAACTTCTGCTGGAATTTATTAAAAAGGGGTAAGTAGCGAGAAAAAGATCGCAGATAAGGTTCTGGCAGGGTATTATTTTATTTTATTTATTTAGAAATTTGGTTGCAACTTCACAACATACACAAACATCGACAACAACATGGATAATCTACACATACACACAAAAGGCCGAAAACTAGACACACTTGAACAATTGGAAATATACAAAAACACATAAAAACTACATCCTAAACGAACAGACACAATTCAAATCACACGTATTATTCAGACATATCACACCCCACACACACAACATCGATCCTTCAAAAGTCGACACCGTCGCCAAGAACAAGACGGACAGCGCTCCCAGTGGTGCTCTCCGGTCCGGCGTTACCTCTGACGAAGCTTATAATAAGCGAAAACTTGTTCAGGCTTGGTGTTTACAAACTAAACTGCTCAGATTGCAACAAATTCTACATAGGCCAGACAGGACGTAGCTTCAAACAAAGATACATTGAACACACAAAGGCACTCCACTCCACTACAGAATCCACCTTTGCAAACCACCTCATTGAAGCAAACCACACATACAAAAACATCGACAATAACATGAACATACTACACGTACACACAAAAGGCCAAAAACCTTTTGAATTTAATTAGAAATAAATAAGATTTGTTTTCCAGAATATAACCATGTGTTAGCGTAGTTATTTCGTCGTTACCATTTCCTAGTGTTCCGTGCTGAAAAATTCGTCTAAACGCTGCGTGGAATTTTCTGAATTGGGGGTGGTCAGATGGCAAAATTGTCCAGTTTTAATTAAGGTAATGTATAAAGATTTCCATCTCTCCTGCAAAGATATTGGTGGCAACTCTGAACTTCTGTTGGAATTTATTAAAAGGGTAAGTAGCGAGAAAAAGATCGCAGGTAAGGTTCTGGCAGAGTATTATTTTATTTTATTTATTTAGAAATTTGGTTGTAACTTCACAAATGGCGACCCTGCCAGGATCCGAGTATATAAATATTAGACGAGGTAGACCTGTTTTGAGGCACAGAAAATAGGATTTGAGTAACGGCGTATTTGTGGAAATATTGTATAGATTTACGTATATGTAAACTAGGTTATGTTTTGGTAGCGTAATGTGCTTGTGAAATTATTGTATCTACTTTTACATTGGGATAACGAGTTTGTGTGTGGAGTATTTTGATTGGGTATGTATAATTATTGTATTATATAAAGGGTATTATAATAAAAAATTAGGTTAAAATGGCTGAGGCACAAGAAACCTTTGCAGAGCAATGGGAGAAATTCTGTGACATGTTCAAGAGGTATATCTTGGGGAAAAAATGACTGATGATGACTGGCGTAAATTTAATGAGAATCTTAAGACAAAACCCGGAATTATACAATTTTATAAGAGAGAATAGTGGTGGCACTATTAGTGATGACACTAGTAAATGAAGTAACGAGGTAAGTGAAGGGGTTAGTGAAAGCAAAATAGTGGAAGAGGTAGTGTTAAAGAATAAAAGAGTGAATAGTGATGATAATGATGAGAGTATAGTGGTGGTAGAAAATGGTACAATTACAGGTAAGTGCAATGTAAACGAAAATAACGAAGATAGAAGTGATAAGAACAATGGTGTTAGTTTAAATGCAAAACAGGTGGCAGTAGACAAGGTGAGTAATCATGATAATTATAGCAATGAGTTAACAAGTAATAGCAAAATAAAAAAATAAAGTGAATAATAATAGTGGAGATGAAGTTTTAGTGGAAATAGAGAGTAGTAATGAGATAGTGGTTGAAGAGAGGTTGGGTTTACAAAGGGCAAATTTTCCCCATGATTTAAATGGAGTGAAGACTCTAATAGTGAGTTATGAGGACAGAGTTTCCTCCCGTGGTTATAGACAAGGTGTCTCTAAGTAGGTCCCCTTTTTTGTATCATGAGTTCCCTGGAAGAACCAGGATGTATGATAACGTTATGTTGCCTTTTGTGTGGATTGAGAGAGAAAAAGTGAGATGGTGTTATGATGAGAGGTATTGTGAGAGAGTGGTAGAATTATTCACATTGAGAGAGAGAGAGAGAAATAATATTATTTGATGTTGTTAGAAGTTACGAAGAGCTACTAGAGAAAATAAAGAGAGAGAGAATTAGTAATATTGTTGACTTACCTTGTTGTGAAGATAGCGCAGAAATAAATGATAACGTTGATAATTATATTGGAAGCTTACCTATATATAGATGTGGAATATTAATAGCAGCTGATTTGGAAAATAAGGAGATAGTAAAATACTGTACTTCATTGAGACGGATAATAATACTGACGGTAACAAGACCAGAATTAATGATGTAGACCGGTTATATGATTTGATAATAAGGTGGGATAGTCCCGTAGATTATTATGTGGGTATAAAGGAACAATTTGAAATATTGAAAAGTTAATAAATAAATAATAATTATGTAATGAGTATACATAAAGATGAGAATTGTTATGTGAAAATAAGATGGATTTTCGATGATGGGGGTTAGATAAACAGTGAATGAACATTTAATTATTTTAGTTTATGGTAATGACTTGGCTAACTTATATAATGAGGTGTGGTAAACAATAATATGATATGACGAAGAAATTGTAAATAAACTCGTAGTGAGGTTAATTGTTTGTGTAATAGGTTAGGTTGTACTATGTATTTCATGTAAACAATGTATGTATGCAGTAGGAATTGATTCTAATAATAATAATATTTTATCAAACTAAACAAATAACGAAAGTAATTAGGAAGTTTGTAAAACAAAGGAATTGTAATTGCTTTGGAGTAAGGTAATTAAAGTAACTTTGTGTTTTAAGAAACTGATTGAATTAAATAATTGGAGATGAAAGTAATTAATTTAAAATGTTGCATAGAGGAATTTTGGTAATAAAGTTAAATGATTTTTATAAGATTTGAACTTGATAATAAATAGTAAATGAGTAAAAGTAAAAATGTGTGTAGTTGTTGAGTCATATGGTTGTTATAATGTATCAGAAGGTACATATGGTTATGTACGCTATATTTGTTGTAACGAATGTTTATATTTTTGAATTTATGACAGTAATCATGTTGTATTTGAGTATATGATTGACATATGTAAGTATTACATATGTAAGTATGAATTTTAAAATGAAGTAAAGTAAAGTAAAATGTTTTAATGTTTTAACAATGAAATTAAATGAGTGTAAAAGGTTTTAAATTGGGTGATTAAAGTAATTTGAGGTAGTTATGAATTTTCTAATGTAATTTTCAATGATTAACTTAAGGTAAAGTGTTGTAAAAGATGGAGTTTGGGTGATAATTATTTCAGTAAGACAGTTAAGACAGTCAAAGTTAATTTTAAATGGGTGTTAGACAAAATAAGAAATTTTGGAATAAAAGTAATACAGAAACGGGTCAGTAGTAGGGACACAGTAGCGAAAGTGCATGTAGAGAAAGCGAGAGTGATGTAAATGCAAAGTAAATAGGGGAGAGCAGGGTACATAAATTTTGTAGTGAGGGTGGTGTGGTAAGGAGTCCTCAAAGCAAGGCGTTGTGGCGGGTAGTAGAGGGTTTTAGAGGAGTGTTTGCCGAGATACCTGGGAGGGGCAAGAAATTATGAATGTGAATTAAAGGTGAGGGGACACACATCCTAGGTACAAAGAGGGTATCAGGTATTTTGTAATAAGAGGAGAATGATTTAAGTGGAGTTAGAGAATTTAGTGGAGGTAAATATTATTGAGAGATCGGTGTCACCCTATGTAAATCCGTTAGTGGTTGTTAGAAGGAAGAAGGGGGTAAGGTTATATTTTAATGCCCATTCAATAAATCAAATCATTGTGAATGACTGAGAATCACCCGAACCAATTGATGATGGAAATACTTAATAGAAATTCATAATTGAAATGTAATAATAAATGTAACAAGTGAAAGAGGTGATAGAATTTGAAACTAAGTAAAGCTGTAAGGTATGTTATTTTTGGTCAAATTTGAATTTGAATGTTAATAATAAATTTGAATTTTGGAGAATTTAATGGTACAAGAAATGATAAATAATTAAAGGCTGATATAAAAAGAGTTAATAGAAGGTTCAAGTTATAATGTTTATAATTTTCTATACAAATTACTTAAAGGTGAATTGTTTAGTTAATGTAGCAATGTTAATGTTCAAGGTTAATGTCTATTATGTTGATTATGTATGTGTGTAGGAATCTAAACATGTAATTGTATTGTGTGTAATATAAACTAAAGTGATTCCCCATTTTCGGGCGGTCACGGCCTCACCGAACCCTGACCATGGAATTGGCTCAGCTTTGACTAGCTATGGTCAGGGCACATTACGTCACGTGCTGCCTAAGTCTGGCCATAGCTTGTTATCGTTGTAAGAGGTGAATGTAGAAATTAACCGGGGGGTAAATCAGGGGAATCACCGGAACTATGGAACAGCGGCTATCCATCAAATGGGATGGTAGACCGTATAAGGGCATATAACTAAAGTGGATTGTTCTAGAAAACATGGAAGGAAGTGTCTTAGGGTGAAACAGACTTAATATCTTTACAATAATGTTTGTAATCTGTTCCTATATTTGTAAGTTGATCTATTTCTTATTTATATGATATCTATACAAATTACATATGTTAAAGTGATTTTCTTGCCAAATAAAATATAGCAAGTTTAATTATGTACCAAAAAACATTTAATATTTTTGTTTTTATAAAACTGAAAGTTTTTCTGTTAATTTATATAAAACTATATAAGTGCAATTGCCAAATGATTTTCTTAACAAACAACATGAATTACTTCATTTTCTTCCAAATTATTTTTGTTTTTGGACCCTTCTTGTATGTTTATTGTTTTCTATACATTTTTTTTTGTAATTCCTGGTTTCTGCTCAGTAAACTTATAATTAATATATTTCGTATTTCATTTGTACTCACTGATATGTTTATATAAAGTGATTTTTTAATTGAGGGGGAGGGAGGGTATACGGGTGCCAACTAAAGTTCTGCACATAGGCACCGGACACTACTGGCGCCTCTGTTGTAGAAATGAATATCTAAGGAAATAAGAGCCAGCTCAAGTATGATGCACTGCCTATGCTACCTTCCTTATAGGCCATATGATTCAAGCTAGCAGCATTCTTCGCCTCTTCAAGGCCATTTTGATTCTGTTATTATTATTATTAGCCTCATTCTAACAGATACCATGTATCTGTACAATGTAATCCATTTCAAGCTAGTGATGTGTAATTACGTAATTCAAAAAGTGACACTAGAAGACCGATAACATATATTTATATTATGTATTTCATAAGCAATGAGCTGTTTTTTCTTAGCAACAGCTGGATTGTCACTGTAGAAGCTTCTTAGTTTGACAAAAAATCATAGATGCCATCAGTATTATGAAACCAGTACAAAAGCATTTATTTCAGCATATGTTTGAAGGTCAGTTGTTCACATTGGAATCGTAATTAGGTCATGGTGATGCACAAATTGTGTTATAGTTTTGTTTTGTTATTTTGCAAACTTTTAGATGCTTCATTGTGTGTTTGCGTTCTTTGAACTGAATTTTATTAGTGTTGTGTTTATTATATCTCAATGGCTTCACAACAACATTCATCATCACAGTTCTCACAAACAAACTGCATGTAATTTTTCAGAAAAAAATACCCTGAACTAGCAAGAAAAGACAATTCAGCAAGAAGATATAATGTTTGTTATTCTAGAACTCATACTAGTGGACAGAAAGTAAGGGGGGGAAGACACTCGATATATTGTATGGCATGTAAAGTCCCTCTCTGTATGTCAGAGTGCTTCAGGGTGTTCCATACCAAATTGAATTATAAGGGTTCAAATATTGTTTTTCACTTTTATCAATTTCCTAAATGACTGTGTAGTATTAACTAGTTTTTACATAATCATTTGTAAATACATTTATTTAGGAACATATTCTGCTTTAAACTCTGTTTTCTCAAAATCATATGTACGGACTTGCCTTCCTTTGGTTCTGAACTCCTCACATATCTTCTTCTTCTGAATGTTCATTGCCGGAATTTAACATTCACTATGTTCTGTTTTTCCAAAGTGAATCCAGTATCACTGTAGATGGAGAGACTGAGTCAGCATTGAAGGAAGGAAAATAAATTAAGATTTACTGACATCATATTAATTTTCATAGATGAGGTAGAACCTATACAAAGAGTTTTATAAAAATTAAAAAATGGGGTAGAAGGGAATGAAAATGAAATGTAGGAAAAATAAACGTGATGGGATAATAAATGATGAGGTAGACATGAGAGTAGAAACTATAAGAAAGAAAAGAGCAGGCAGACACAGCAGGTACTTAGGGAGCATGTTAACTATGGAGAGGACCAGTGGGGAATAGATTAGTAACTAAATAACCAGAGTGAAGGAAGCATTAAATAAGAAAAAAGGAGTTATGAGTAACAGAATAAACTCGGTCACGTGCAAAAAAGAGGTTCAGTGTTCTATATGGAATGTAATACTTTGAATAAAGAGTTCTGAGTTTGAATAAGAAAACGCATTTTTCTTTATTAATTTGAATGTATTTCTCAAGATAAATCTCCACTTAGCTTGACACATTTTTCCAACTATGTTCTAAAGCAGTTATCTGAGACTGATAAGCCAGTTTGTCAAGATCTTCAAATAGCTATTTACAGGATCGTTGACTTGTCATCTGCAAATCTTTATTCCAGCAACCACTTTTTGATGTTAGGAAGGAGAAAGAAGTCACTCGGAGCTGAATCTGGTGAGTAGGGTGGATAAGGAAGTAATTCGTACTTTGGTTTTAGCAGTAGCAACAATTGATGTGTGAGGTGGTGCATTGTCTTGGCGAAGCAGCACTTCTGTTTTGTAAAATGTGGGCATTTTTCCTTGGTTTCTTTCTGTGGGCATTTAAATACTGCAATAAGTTTGCATAATACATGCCACTAATTGTTTTTCCATTTCCAAGGCAGTCGATGAAGATTATTCCAAAAAATAGTCGTCATAACATTACTAGAAAACGGAATTGTTTTTGCCTTCTTTGGAGTTGGTTCGCCTTTTGAGGCCACTGTTTTAACTGTTGTTTGGTCTCACAAGTGTTGTGGAGAACCAAAGTCTCAACAGTGGTTAAAAATCAGCACATTTTGTTCGTACTTGTAGAATGCCAAACAAGCTGTAGAAACAACATCCTTTTGACATTGTTTTGTTCAGATGTGAGAAAACACAGCACCTATCTACGTCATATACAATGGTCCTGTAAGATACTCAGCTGATATGCCAACAGTCTCTGCTAACTTGCTCACTTTCACTCTTGCTAAAACACTTTTGTGGATTTTTCTGATATAGTCACTTCACTGCTTGGTTCATCATTTCTGTTTTTCCGACCCACTGTAAATTCCCCAACCCAGCACTTAACCACTATATTCAATGAACTCCCCTAATATTGAATCCAGCTCCTTTTTTATACTGGTTGCAGTTACGCCTTTCAGCAAAAATATTTTATCACAACAAGCATTTCAAATCTGTCCATTGTCAAAACAGTGCTTGATACACTCACTATTACTCACTGATTTTAAACATCAAACTTCAGGCTACAAAGGATGAAGTCATACAACACAATCAAAGTAATGAGCATAGTGCCACCATCTCTATACGAGGCCTGGAGTTTGGATTTGGAGACAGATGGAAGAATAAAGGGGTAGGATAAAATAAGCGATGAAGACGTGTTCAAAGAATAATGGAAAATAAAATACTTTCTATGGTTACAAAAGAGAAGGAAGGATATACACCTAGTCCTGAGGACCATAGGCGTGTGCAGCCTCCTTTATTAGAGGGTGCACCGAGGGGGGTTTGGGGGTATGGAATACCCCCAAAAGAGTGGGTGGCTGAGGGGCCTCCTCCATAGAAATTTTTAAAAAATTACCTTAAAAAATCGCATTTTAATGCTATTCCACGCTTGTAAAAAGTAACTGAGAACACCGACATTTTCTCAAAAGTTTTGATAGGTTTTTTTTAATTTGCCTGTTCCACTGTTACAACTTTATAGTTAAATGAAGTTTTATTATAAAATAATAACCACAGAAATTATAAGGATTTAGAATAGATAAAAATTTCCCAGATTTAAGAAACATTTCCGTTGGTTTTTGAAGTGGGATAATATTAAAAGAAGTAAACTAAAGGCTCTATTACACCCCAACTACAACAACAAGTGACATCATAAGTAGAGAAGAGAGGAAATGATTTCATATAAATAAATCACTTCCAAGGTATTGTGCGACTATTGGTAAATATAGAGTACCAAAACAAGACACTGATGTTTCGTATCAATGTAGCATAACAAATTGTAACGGTACAGAATTGGGTGAGAAAGAATGTTAAGAAATATTAATTAAAACAGTGTACAACATCTTGGGAACCCCTGCATACAATGTTATGAGAGACCAGTCTGTTTATGTCTAGACAGTTCGTCTAGACGAATTACGGAATCACTTGCAACTCAGGCTATCTGTGAATTACGGAAAAATATGTAATTACCACAAGCCAGGAGGAAACAGTCAGTAGAGGTGGGCTAAACTGTTATTTTAAAACACTTAACATTTTTAAAATACCGTTCCAAAAAAATAACAGGTACAAATACCTGTTATTATATACTATATATACATAACCTATATTATCCTTTGTAAGTAACTCGTTTCGAGTTTCCTGCAGGTCTCCTATATAATATCTTCAAATAAATACACTCCAAGTAGGTTTATTTTCACCTAGATAAACCTATTAATATATTAATAAACCTACTTGCGGTGTATTTATTTGAAGATATTATATAACCTATACTATATAATTTGTTATAAGAAATAAATTGAAACTAAAAGTATTAACAGTGTTACTTTACACTGTGACTTTATTAATCTATTACTGTTTAAATGAAAATAAGAAACAAGAGAATTTATAGGCCTATCTCCCTTTGGGAATACCAATTTAAGTTTTCACTAGTAGTAAACAAACTAACATTGGTTAGACAAATCAGTTGCGAAACTCGGGGCAATTAAATAATTTAGAGTAGGCCTACACGTAATACCACGAAAAATAATGTGAAAAAACATCAGAAACGTATAATAAAAACATAACAGTAAGCCACAAGAGTGAATGAGAAATTTTACATACAAGAGAATGGATTACCAATGGGATCACCGCTTTCACCATTAATGGCAGAGATATTCATGAATAGCTTTGAAATCAAAATTTTATAAATAAAAATAAAAAAACAAATTGTAATAAAATAAATACATAAATAAAAACTTATAAATGATACGCAACAACACATGTAAATTAAATGCATTACAGATATTTAAGGAACAGAACTAGATAAAGTGCATAAATGTCCATTACAACAATCTCATCATTTACGTGAGATGTGTAGTGAAGTTAAAATCACATTAATAAAAAGTATATAATATAGCTTATCAACATCAGCCACTCTATAGGTTATAACTCAATATAATTAAATTCAACTATTTCACTAACGATCGGAACATAAAGTTTTTTTTGAGTAAAAACATAAAGTTAAACTGCTATAATTGTTATTATTTAGACAAAGCTTTTCATCATCACTGACATCTTCAGGTCTTAAACAACCTAATTTAAACCTAAAATAACCTAACAACCTATTTAAAATATGCAACAAAAACAAACATAGATAAAGAAAATACAATAATAGAATGTGAAGAAATAATCGATAAAATAAAAAATGAAGAAACTAAAAAACAATTAAGAAGTGAAGTAAAAGAAATAGTAGAAAAAATATGTAAGAAAAACAAAAATGTAAGAAATA
The DNA here is from genome assembly GCA_034769895.1 of Magicicada septendecula. NCBI lineage: Eukaryota > Metazoa > Arthropoda > Insecta > Hemiptera > Cicadidae > Magicicada > Magicicada septendecula. Next base: position 22,732,647 of record CM068370.1, read on the forward strand.
AAAACGAAACACAAATAAAAAGAAATATAAGAGAATTAAAAAAGAAAATCACGAAGAACAATTTGATAGTTATAAAAGCCGATAAAGGTAACACAGCAGTGGTAATGAACAAAAGAGATTATATCGAAAAAGCAGAACAATTTATACAAAAAGGACCATATAAAGAAATAAAATATGATTACACAAGTAAATTTCAAGCACAAACAAAGAAATTGATAAAAAAGACAACATATTTAACAGAATGGCAAAAGAAACAAAAAATAGAACATAATCCTGAAGCTCCAAAATTTAGATGTCAAATTAAGTTACATAAAAAAGAAATGCCATTAAGACCTATAGTATCATTTATAAATTCACCAACATATAAAATATCAAAAGAAATAAGTAAAAGAATCAAAATGGCATACGAAAAAGAAGAAATCCACAGCATAGAAAATAGCAAAAAGGTAATAGAAAGATTAAAAGAAATAACCATAACAAATAAGACAAAATTAATGTCATTAGATATAAAAGATATGTACACCAATATACCAATAGCAAAAACAGTAGAAATAATAAAGAAAAACAAATTAAGTAATGTAGAATGGAAAAACGAAATAATAGAAGGATTAGAATTATGCCTAAGCCAGAATTACTTCAGATTTAACAACAAATTTTACATACAAGAGAATGGATTACCAATGGGATCACCGCTTTCACCATTAATGGCAGAGATATTCATGAATAGCTTTGAAATCAAAATTTTAAAAGATGTAGATAAAGAAAGAAGAATTAAAAAATGGATCAGGTATGTAGATGACATACTAATAGTTTGGGAAGGTGATGTAAATGAATTTAAAAAATTTACGGAAGAATTAAATAACATAGAAAAAACAATAAAATTTCAAGAAGAAATTGGAGGATTAGAAATTAATTTCCTGGATATCAATATAAAAATTGAAGATAACAAACTCAAATTCGATATATACAGGAAAGAAACATACTCAGATTTAATAATTCCACAAGAATCATATCATCCAGTCAATTATAAAATGGCAGCATTAAATTCATTTTGTTATAGAGCTATAAATTATCTAGAAAATGAAGAACTGAAACAAAAAGAATTAAAGAAAATACAACAAATAGCAAAAAATAATAATTACAACCCTAAAATAATTAATAGAATAGTTAAGAAAATATAGGAAAATAAAGAAATAGAAAAGAACAAAAAAGAAAAAACAAATGAAGAAAAGAGATATAAAGGAGCAATAACATACATAGGATATCAAACAAAAATGTTACAAAAATGCTTCGAAAAATACGAAATACAGATAGGAATAAAGAAAACGAAAAATGTATTCGAATATATAAAAAATGCTAAAATAGAAGAAATTCCATTAACAAAAAAAAGTGGCGTATACAAATTAAAATGTGGGGAATGTAATAAGATATATCTGGGCGAAACTGGAAGAAAATTTAAAATTCGAATGAATGAACATGCAAAAGGAGAAAGCGTTAGAACAACGAACTCACTATATGCAAGACATTTCAATGAATCTAAAATATGGAAATAATCAAAATAGAAAACAATCCGCAAAAAAGAAAACTAATAGAAGAACTAGAAATACTAAAAGTTAAAAAAGAAGATAAGAATAAATTAATGAATATAAAAGTGGATTTTACAAATGAAGAAATATTTTATTATATATTAAACAATAAACAAAAATAAATTAAAATAATAAGAATAACACACTAAAAGGTTGTTTAAGACCTGAAGATGTCAGTGATGACGAAAAGCTTTGTCTAAATAATAACAATTATAGCAGTTTAGCAATTTTATAAAAGAAAAGTAAGGATGGCTGCTAATTTAAACAATACGAAGAAAAAAACAAAGTTTTACCAACCGATTTTAGTTACAAGTTGGTGACTAGTATAATATATAATTATTAGCATATAATCTGTATTATATATCTGCATATCACACGAGAATAAATGTAACAGCAGGATAAATTATTTCCTTTATTAAAAACAGCTCCGTCTCTTTGCGCAGAATGAAGTATACAGGACGAAAAAGTGGCTCATACTAGTTCTTACTCGAAATATGCTTGATACTACCTGTTCCTGAAATATTAGGTGTTCCTGAAATATTAGGTGTTACTAAAATACTACTGTTACTCTGGAATGCGTTGTTCCTTGTGTATCGGTGATACCACTAGTATTTGAAATACCTAGTATTTTAAATACGCATTACTGGCTGTTCCTTGCGGTCCAGCGATATTTTTGTATGCCTAGTATTTGGCCTTGGTTTACGTGATCTTGTGTACATTTTGTGTGTGTGTGTCTGTGTGGGTGCGTAGGGGGTGTGCCTCGACTTGGAACAGCGAGGGCGGCGTGTCTCGACTCGGAACAGCATCGCCGTGAATAACAGGTATTTCAACTTTTCAGTCACTGTTACATCCGTTCCACAAAAATATCGTTCCAAAATACCTATTACAGGTATATCGGCCCACCTCTAACAGTCAGTCGTCGTTGGACCAGTCAAGTATACACAGAAGAGCTGCGCGGGGCAGTAAAGGAGCGCACGGTTCCAGTAACTAGTAATATGTGCGAGCAATATACCGCAGTCGACTCGTATTTTTCAGACCGCGCGGCTAGCAAGTCACGCCGGCCAACAAAGTTAATATTTTAAAGGTGATAAAAGAGTAAAATAATGTATAACCCAGAGAACAATTCAAACGAGCGTGCAAAATAAACTTTCAAACATTTTTAAGCTACTTTCGGAGTGTTTGGTGGGAAAAATGATAACAACTGGACAAGTCTACAAGAAGGCTGAGTACCAATATTATAAATTTCTAATTTAAACTCAGTAAAAGCATTTGGATTCATATACAGGGATGTTCCCAACCATTATGAGATCTCAATAAACGGGGAAAAGAATAAACATGTAAAGCAGTGAGAGAGAGAGAGAGAGAGAGAGAGAGAGAGAGAGAGAGAGAGAGAGAGAGAGAGAGAGAGAGAGAGAGAGAGAGAGAGAGAGAGAGAGAGAGAGAGAGAGAGAGAGAGAGAGAGAGAGAGAGAGTATAGTTATAAAGTCAAAGTACTGGTTGAATAGTAAACATTAAATTAATTAATCTTGTAATACCTTTTAATAAGAAATAAATTTTATTTTTTTTGGAAGTTTGTTTGGAAGTGTTGTGAGGTCAAGGACATTAAAAAAAAGACTGAAAGAAAGTATTAATTAAAGTAGAAATTGGGAAATAATTTTGTTTAATAAAAGAAAACTAATTTGTTAGAATTTAAAAAACCGTGTTAGCGTAATTATTTTGCAACTCACACCTAAATATTCACTCTGCAACTATTTCGTCTATAAGACCCTGGAGGTGAACCCAAAGGTAAGACAAAGTTATAAATTCTTAAATTTTGGTTAACATTTTATTTGAGCAGAAATTAGTACGGCAACAAAATAAATATTTGTGATATATTTAGAAATATTATTATTACTCCAATTAATTTTCAAACTAGTAAAAATCATGTTATGTACGGCACTTTTCAAAATTTGTACTGTTAAATTTTTTATGAATGTGTGATTAATTAGGGGTGGCTGTGCACCCCTGGGACGCCTCTGCTCATGCCACTGCTGAGGACTAGTAACAATGCTTTCTGTGGGAGCAGCAGAAGGAATAGAAGAGTGGGAGAAGACTGAAGCTCTTTGCTGCATACAATGTGGCCTGCAGTACAAAAGGAACGAAGTCTCAAGCCTGGAACAGTGATGTTGTTGTCTGGTATCCGTCACATGGCAAAACACCACATGATGATGGCACAGTAAACACTGTATGATCACCAACATTGCTAATGTTGTAAAGAATGTTGCGAAGAAGACTATCATTTACATAGTGAAACAAAATATAAAAAAAATTAAAAAAATTTGTTTTCACTGGTTATGATATAATCTGTAACACACGCACCACTGGTATAAAGGGTACACACCAGTCAAAATACTGATAACTCAAGGAGGAGGAATTATGATATGACCACACAAGGTATCCTATGACTAGAAAAGGTAGGAATGCAAATGAACGAATTAGAAAGCTCAAGTTAAATTAACATACATTATTACATTTTGATTGAAAAACCAGGAATGAGAACTTGAAGGAAACTATAAATAAATAAATAAAAACCTGGCCTGGATTGCCAAGATTATAACAATAAATCAAACAGTGTATAATTCCTTAAGTATTTTCAATCTCACTCACAATTTTTTTTTATTACACGGATTTTAATAAAGCTAATGTACAAGTGTAACATTAAAATCCCTGTATATACAGAATAAGAATTCACACTGTAGGAAAAAGAGGGTTTACATTCTTTAAAAAAAAAGATAGAAAGAATATGTGATGACTTAAATTACACTCAATGAGATCCTGTAGGAACAGTGTCATAATTCCGTATGATCACTGTGGTCACCTGAAAAACAAAAACATATGTTGAGACAATCTGATCATATTTTATATCACATAAATACAAGCAATGCTGTCATACAATATACACATTAAATTACAGTATTATAAATTCTACAGTACATAGTGCATTTACTGAAGACAGACACTAACGAGCTTCGTAAATTATATGAGTCAATAACACAATATGTTAAATGTGTTAAATTTTTTTACAGGCATATATAACAATTTTGTTTTATATGCATATATAAGAGAATTAAAGCCAATGTAGAAAATAAAATTCCTAACCCAATATTATGAAAATAATATTAAGAAAAAATGCATCCTCGTTTCAGCAGTGATTGTGAATTAATAATTAATTGACGAAAGGTTTACTGAGATTCACAGCCAGTTAGTTAGTCATATCTTTAAAATATCTGTGACCATACTTTGACAAAATTTATCGTAATCTTCACGGCAGTTGTTGACAAGTTGTTATGACACTTGAATCATAACAGCCTGGGTTATTCGGGTAACAAGTAGTCTCCAGTTTTCCTGAAGATGACACTGAAACGTCAACACAAATATTTTTAAATTGTGCCCAATTAACTGACTAAGTTTCATAAATTGTTAAAAAACACATCATGTGTGTATGTGTGTGTGAAGGGGCACCAAACACAATAAGATGAATATGCATTAGGATACGAAAATCATATTTTTATTTCATTTGTTACATTTATTTATTATCACTACTTTGTATTTATTTGTATTAAATTAGGTTTTAAGAAATTATACCACTTCACTTTTCTACACAAATGCTCCAACCATACTCTTACTAACGTCTTCAATTTTCATTTTCACACAAGTGTATTTTCTTTTAGTAACAGAAGTTCCTACAAAACATAAGCAGAGCATTATCCCAAAGACTGGTATAAGTCTTCCGATAATGTGAGCATCTAGTCACCCCTATCCTGAGCTACTCTGTTCACTTCAATATAAGTCCCACAATCTGCATCATGAATAATTTGATTCGTTTATGCCACTCGTGGACATAACCTACACTGTTTTCCACCCACCATCCCCTCTAATACCGTATTAACTCAACTGAGACGCTTTGTCTATCAACCTGTCCCTTCTCTTATATTATATTGTTACAACAATCTAACTGATCGCCATATGGTACAGAGGAAAACAAAATACAAGACACCAATTATGTCACTAATCACACCAGCTTTAATTATCACAATTAAACAGTTTGTAATCAACAAGATAGTCTCTTACAACAAATCAGATAAAAATTGTTCACACGCAATAAAATGTCAACTAATGTAAAACAATTGTATTAAAATTGTCCCGCACGATTATAAAACACATAACACTTCGCCACTATACTTCGAACCGCACTGTGTAAATCGCTACTCAAACTGACTGCTAAGCGCAGCTGTCGTCATTTAAATATATAGCATAATTGTTCCAGAATAGTCGATACTACTACGCATCAGCAATAAAGAAAAATATTAGATCGTAATTCATTACAGCCTTGACAGTGCACGTGACCGAGCAAATTCTGGCAGTCTAGCTAATGTGTTGAGAATCACGTACGCACACAACATTACAGCCGGTTCCACTGGAACATTCAAGACACACGTAGATTGTTCTGTACTGTCATAACAATATATCTGATTCATTATCATCAACATCTAAAGGCCATCCCTAGTTGAGTTGTCCTCTTTAAATCGTAGTATGATAGGAAGTGCATCTCCTTTCTCATTTCTTTGAAAAAATGCTGCTCATGGTCGTTCTCTTGGTTCCCCCCCCCAAAACGTTTCCTTAAAAAATGTTACTTAAGAATTGTGTTGTAACACGTGCCCGATCAATTTTGCCCTTCTTATTCCAGTCATTTTGAAAAGTGATCTATCTTCATACACTTCTGCGAGGACTTGCTTATTACTTTTCTTATCCATCCAACTCTTCCTCATCGTTCTTCCCCAGACCCAAATTTCCACTGCTTCCAGCTTTCCCCTTTCTATTTTCCCGAGGGTCCATGCCTCACACCCATAAATTAAGACACTCCCACACAAATGTTTTTGGAAACCTTTTCCTTACTTCCATACTTAAGTGATTATTTGTACGTAAATTCTTTTTGTTCTGAAATGCCTGATTTGTTAGAGCTATTCATCTCTTAATCTCTGTCTTCAATAAATTCTGTCTCCAAAACCTCCTCATTCCTTGCCCTGTCAGTCAAGCTCCTTATGTCAACATTCTTATGTTGAACGTAATTTGGAAAACGAACAGGATAAAGGTTTGTACAAAAGACAGGACATTAGACATAACATAACAACCAAATCTTCTTCAAAGACAACTAATGCCTAATGCACATAATGGACAATGGTTGGCAGACTTTTTTGACAAAAGGATATTGCATACAACTGAGTCAGGGCACTGTGAGTGGGAGACCACACGCACATACAGTGGAACATCACTAATTCATCACCCACTAATTCGTCTCCCCTCTGTAATTTGTCATCCACTCGAGCTTTTTTTTCTTTTCCTTTATTAACATGGGAGTAATATATACGCTCTAATTATAGTCGAGGTAAACCATAAACGTGTTGATTGTGGCCGGGGTTCTAATAATAGCCACGAGAAATAGAAGATATTGGTTCCGAGAATGGGTATTTTCCTATTTCTACACACTGCACTATATGTGTTGTTTTGTTCCAGCATAATACGTTTCTAAAAATTCAGTCGGACTGCTGATATCTGGCAAAGTATTGCTGATATCTGCGTGGAATAAGTTACGGCCATCTGAATTACAACCAGCGCCTAAAGAACCAGAAGGTCTTGACTCCATATCGGAATTGTTAGATATCTGCCAATCCCTACCAGCATTTAACAGTTTGAATGAAGATGATGACAAACATTGGTGTGAAATAGACTTACCGGATGTAGGCTACGAAATGTTTAGTGACGATGAAACTGTTACATACATGTCCACAGAACCTGAAGAAGCTAATGGTGAGATGATGACCAACCAATAAAACCTGGAATCTATCTCTCATAAGGAGGCCATTCAATCACTGACTACAACAATCAAGTGGTATGAAAGGCCAACGTGAAACAAAACTGCCTAAAATAATTTCACTGCACCAAATACATAAGTTGGCTCTTGAAAAGTACGTAAAACAGAAGAAAATTACAGATTTTTTTTCACAAGTATTAAAAGCACTAAACTGTTTTTTTGCAATTACAGTGCTTAACTTGCTTGAGTTTAAAAATTTCCAGCAATATGTTCGAGCATAACACTAGTACTGTACATTGCTAGTGTTGTAATAAAAGTTTTATATTGTCTTTAATGTGTTTGTTTCTTACCTTACTCCCTCACTAATTCGTCACCCTTTCAGTCCCGTAGATGACAAATTAGTGAGGTTCTACTGTATCCATGTTTAAAATCCGTCTTCCAGTGGCTGTGACGGTGAGTGACCCTTTTGCAGAAATGGCTGTACATACATTGTTTAATTTTTATAGACTACGGCATACTGTGATACTGTTCAAAATAAACAAAAGAAGGAGATGTAATTTGGAAAATATGAGGTTTTGGATGAACTTTCGTTTTCTGTTTCCAAACTAAGCCAATTTTCAAAAATGTTGTTGTTTGTTTGTTTTCCAATGGCTACCCTTTGGTACATTTAACCCATTTGGTAGCGGGCTTCCCAATAAAGACCACTGTAAATGGGTGGCAAAGTTACTCGCGTCCGTACCATCCTTTAAACTACACGTGGCATCTGGATAGTGCTAAATGAATAACAGCATTAGGCTGCTTCCTAAAGCCTAGACCAAATGAAGCGACACACAAAGAATTTTAAAAATTTCAATATACACTTCATTCCACATTTTGTTCTTGACATTCTTGCCTGAGCATACTGCATTCAGCAAACAGTACAAAGTGTATTTGGTGTTATACTAATCTATTAAGTTGAAATATTTCATCCCCATAATGTACAAAAGGTAGAAACAAAATCTGTGAGTTAACTGACCACCAAAACAAAATTGTGATGATGATTAGCTGTCAAGTGATGCTCTGCATACATCATGATTTCTGCTACAGAAGTGCAAACATTTTTCTTTCTTATATGTGGTGACATATTAAACTGCATACTATTATTTTCTGACAGCCTAGTGACAACTGCATCACTGAAAAATCAGTAGAAAAACAGAACACGTCCTATCTCTTTTTGTCATTCCACATTTTCAGTAGTGCTATTTCATTTCAATAAGAATAATCGATTCAGCTATTTACTGAACCAAATTCTCAGATCACAAATTACAGAACTGTAGTTATATAACATTTTTAAAATAATTTTACTGTGTCTGCACAATTACGTAAACTTCTGAGAATTCACATAATAAGCACCATTTACTGAACTGAAAACTAACAGTTCCACACAAATTGAACAGGTGGCATTCCATTTAGACACGATGTTTAACATTAATTTCATATTATATATTAGTTCGCATATACTTACGTTTATGAGCAACAAGCTGTACAAATTCATCTTCATGTTCATCAGTTGCTCCTAGCCTCAACTGTAACCTCTTTATTTCTTCATCATAATCTTTCCATTCACCAATTATCCTCATTCCGGCTGTCAGTTTTGCTTCTTTTGTTAATGGATTATTACACTAAACAAACAAATATCATACACATAATTTATCATTTCAACTAATACAGTCTATCAAAATTCTTTATTTCTCAAATGGTAGTGTACAAAGCATTTTTGACTAAGTAAAGATGAGCAAAGTGAATAAATGTATGTGATAAATTTTCTTGTTTATACAATCTTATTTTCTTCATAAAAACTTATCTTTAACACAATCACTAGTAAATGTGACATTCTTAAAAAAGAAAAGTAAAAGAAAATTATAAAGTACTATAAAAAATTACAGAATATATCAAGGGCTTATATTATTCTGAAATGATAATCAGAATCACAATATACTGTCACACTCAAAATAAATCAGCGATTGTCTGCAGCTGTATACAAACAAAAATAAATAAAATAAAGTATTTAAATGCACAGAAACAAACGTATTAGTGGATCTCTACATATGTTGAAGTAAGTGGAAATGAAGAAAAAATTGGGTAGCAGTGGTGCAATGAGGTGTGTTTTGTGAGTTAAACTCCACAGAGGGATAAAGAAAAAAGGAAATGACAAAAATTAAAAAAAGAAATGTGCCAGTAAAAAAGTCAATTTAATGTGCCAGTGTCCAGTCATATAAGTTAAATTTGGTTAATTAGTTACTTATGTGAATATGAACATTTTTAACTGCAGTACGCTATAGCTGTATTGGTAGTACAAAACCAGCTTGTGTAAACACTGCTAGTTGCCTGGTGGTTCAATTTTTTTCCTACGTTTTTGAGTTGTGTACTCTCGGCGAGCAGAAAAAGAGCCCCCCCCAAAACCTTCAAATGTTTATTTAGCCTGAATGTATTTAATTTGTGTTGGGGGCATCTTACTCAGTGTATGCAGAGTACAATTACAGCATGTGAAACAGAATATCGGACCGCATGGAATTTTTGTGCATGGCTTGGGCCCAGGGAAAGTGCATGGTTTTGTAACATGTGTACGTGCTCAAAATGTATTTTCACGTGCTTAGGCACCTTGTGCCTTCTGACGCAGCTATTACGTTTCCCATGAGATATGCAGAAAAAAACCAGCGGAATGGGAATTTTGAGCTGTGGGATGCCAATAGGCTACATAGACAGTCGCTATTAAAACACAAGAGAAAACTGACGCTGGCCACCATGACTGAATCCCATTAGGCAGTGGATCGCCTCTTAGCAATTTGGTGACCAGTGTAATTGTAATATTAACAACTTCAATTACTTTAACAGTCATCTTACAACCACCGAACTGTGCGCACACACACTTAGCAACTTAAAGCCTGCAAACAGGATAATCTCCAGGATGCCTAACTACAAAAATTTACAACAGTGAACAACATTTAAAATTTCTGGACACAAACAGTCTTTCAGCCACGGTTTTTACCATAAAACGTTTGTGTCAAATAATGCAGAATTCACGACTAAGTCAAACAAAGAGAGTGAATAATAACAGAAATATGGCCACATGTTGTGTGCAAATGGATGGAGGAACTCAATGGACAATAGAACTACTGCTCTGTAAGAAAAGTATCCGGAATTTGTAAATACAACACAATTTATTTATTTATTCATCAAACTTTATTTTGTTGCCTTCAAAATATGCCCTATCTGGGGCCATACACTTTTGCCAATGCTTCTCCCAGTCTTCAAAACACTTTTCAAACGCTGAAGAAGGGATAGCCTTCAGCTCCTTCTGCGAATTCTCTTTTATGGCTTCAATCGAATCAAAATGCCTTCCCCAAAGCAGTAATCTGAGTCTAGGAAAGAGAAAAAAGTCACACGGGGCCACATCTGGTGAATACAATGCTTGATCAATAACATTTGTTGAGTTTTTGGCCAAAAATTGCGTACCAAGATCGATGTGGTGCATCAGTGTATTATTATGGTGTAATATCCATGAATTGTTTTTCCACAAAATAATATTCTTTATTGACCATTTGTCCATCCAGAAGAAATTCTGAATGAACAATACTGCGATAATCGAAGATAACAGTGAGAAATACCTTGATTTTTGAGCAACTTTGACGCGGTTTTTTAGGTTTTGGTTTGTTTTTTGTAGCGATATTCCGAAGCTTGTTGACGTGTTTGAATGTCGTATTCATAAACCCATGTAGTGCAGCAGAAATAAGTGAAAAAACACTTGAGGTGGAACTAATTGGAACAAAAATGATTCTTGTTGTAAATGGTAGGTAACACGCTCCTAATCAACATACTAAAAATATACATCCGTACTGTCGCGCAAAATGCGTTTTTTTTTTTGCCGCCATTCTTGAAAAACATAAAAGATCATGTGTGGTATCAAATTACTGGGAATTTCATGCTGAAAAAAGAATATGATATTGGTTTTTAAAAATCAAAGAAATAACAAAATGGTGGCCAAAAAACTGAAAGCTTTTGCAGTATTGAAAAAACATTTTTATTATTTTTAACACACATTTTTAGCTTTAACTTCACTCACAATTTTAAAAAAAATGTTAAATTAAAAAACAAATTAAAATTTGATTATTTAAAGTTAAAATTTCACATTAAACAAAATCTATAATTTGAAAAAGTTAGACAATAAATGAGTTTATTTCATCAAATCAAATCTCATCTTGATCTTCATCTAAATCAAAACTGTCTCCTGTGTTTGTACAGTTTCTTTCCACAACAGTTTTACAAACTACGGAACATGGAAGTCCATATCGGTGACATGACATTTCATGGTGGTACATGGTTCTTCAACTGTAGTTTGGCAGGCACATTTAATCATATTTAAGAGTTTGTCTGGTGCTGGGCTCAAGTCTGTTAATATTGGCTGAAATTCTCCATCAACCAACTGCCAACCCCATAGTGTAGGATCAGGGGTTGGCATATCAAGATTTTTCCAAATAAAAACCTACAAATGCACTCGAAGTAGGTGGTATTTCGCTGCACTTTTGTGTTGGAGGCAAACGAGCTATATCAAATTCTTTTTTAGCAGAAGCTATTTTCCTAATGTATTGTTCATAACGAAGCACATTTAGGTTGCTTGTGTCGATGTTACCTCCATATAGTGACACAATAAATTTACAGCCAATTTCGACCAAATCTTCCTTAGAAACATCTTCGGATGATCCAAAATGGGAAGCCCATTCGCATAAGATTTTGGATTTTATGATATTCTTGAAAGCAGAAGATTACTTTTGCCAAATAATGCACTGGTGGGTGTCACACCCTGTTAATGCGTGAACAAAAAGTTAAAGTTTTGCAAGCCTCCTCTCCACCATGACGTTGCATGGTTTGAATGTCACAAACTTTATCTGATTGTGTGGCAGACTGCATTAAAATGTTTTTCGAAGAATGATATAGCAGTAGGATTAAAATATCAGTATCATCAGCTACTACAGTGATATGTTTTTCCTGGGCTATGTCTTTAAAGCTTCTCTTTGACGATTAGTGTGTCTGCATCACCTTCTGCATGAATGACGGAGTGACATCTTCCTTGAAAATAACTCCCCAGTATATTGATAAAGCGTCGTTTGTTTGTTGAGTTTAGAAAGAAATTTGTTTTTCTTGATGATCACAGGCGAATTTTCATCAAGGACTACTACAACGGACGACTGCTTCATGCGCAATCTATGCTCCATATCTTTTATATTTGGTTTTTCATAACCATCAAAAACTATTGTCACTTTTCTCCATTCCTTCTGTTGACATACGATTCGTGTTGGCTTATGACATCGCCAAATGTTTGCAGAAGCAGACCATTGGTAACTGTGTGAATTAATGCACCTCCATCAAGAACATAGGAAGCACTTTGCTGGGAACGAGACCGTTGTATTTCGTTGACATTTTTATACAACAAAAATTGCTGACATAATTTTGTACAACAAATTTATTTCAGTTCTGCTCAGTTTCGGCTGCAGACTCGATTAATCTAAATTTTTCTCTTCATCGGGGTCATCAAGTTCTTTTTTATTTGTGATAGTCTGAGATTATGTTTGATACAGTTTTTTTCCAAATGTTATCATGGTTACATTTCCCATCTGTGCCTGATACTATGACGTTGTCACCAAACCAGTCTTGCAATTTTTTTCTTCAAAAGTCTAGAAGTGTAAGGCTCACTTCCCTCTGGTACAGAAAATTTACGCATTCTTTTCCACTAAGTCACTGACAGATATTGGCTCTTGACACTTTTCTTGTAACCACTCACATGTCCTTTACAAAAGCATCAGAACTATCAGTATTAACCGGATGGCCTACTGATGTGGGCAATCCTCCACTACCTTCAGGAGTATACTTCACAGGAGTGGGTTTGCCACTCCTAAAATTGACACTGCACACTTGGTGATATCGAGCTTCTGCAGCAGGTAAATCTATGACTGAAAGCATCCTCACATGTACATTTGCTGCCCATAGATCACTTCTAGTTCTGCATAGTTTCAAAATTGTGTCGCGAATCTGGAAAGTACACACAGGAATGACTGCCATTTTTTTATGCTTTTCATAATCCGTAATAATCTGGCCACAAAACAAACAATTCTCTTTGAAATTGAACAATACAACACTTCCTTGTAGCGTTTTCGAGCTGGTCGAAGGAATATCATCTTGCAATGTTTTCAGTTTTATATCACTTTTAATTTTGATAGGATTGACGTATACATGTCGACATTCTGTATGTACTTTAACCGCACCAGTAGGCATGGTATTGAAAAGTTCATGAATTTTATCATCTCTTTGTTTGCTCGCGTTGATAATTCCTGTCAAGCCTTTTGATGTTAATGCGACATAGGGAGTATTGTCATAAAGCACATTGGAACACAAAATGCAGGTTTCTTCTTCCATTTTTCGTATGATGGTTTCTTCACTCAAAATAAAGATTACCTACCTGAAACAGATAATAAAGAAAATCGAAATTAGTCTCACAGATAATAAAGAAAATCGAAATTAGTCTCACAGCATCAAGTATAGCTGTAATGTAACGTAGCATAATTTAAGGTGTAAATACAGGGTCATGTAGGTACACTTTTTTCATCATTGTTCCCCTACTTCATCTTTATAAACATTTTACTTTTAAAAACCAATATCATATTCCTTTTCAGCATGAAATTTCCTGTAATTTAATACCACACATGATTTTTTATGATTTTTTTAAAAATTTTTGATGTTTTTTCAAGATGGCGGCAAAAAAAAAAAACGCATTTTGCGCGACAGTACGGATGTATATTTTTAGTATGTTGATTAGGAGCGTGTTACCTACCATTTACAACAAGAATCATTTTTGTTGCAATTAGTTCCACCTCTAACACTATTTCTACTGCACTAATGTTTCATTGCCAGTTATGATACGTTTCATAAAGTTAGAGTCACTGGAACCTGGCAAATCAAGTCTTCAGCAACACTTTTCTGAGATGTTCTTTTTGGAAAAAAATCAGTTCTTACAGAACAAGTCGTGTACTGACACGTCTCTGTCCAAAACATCAGTCAAAATATTATGCACAGAAATGTGAACGAGCCCCCTCTCTAACACTCGGCGACAATTTTCGAAGAGCATTTTCTTGATTTGTTCGATGTCTTCGTTAGTCGAAGCCATTGAAGGTTGATCGGAACGTGGCAAATCCTGAACTTCTTCTCGGCCCTCTATTAATGCCTTATACCATTCATATGCATGCGTTTTTGAGAGGCATGACTCACCATAGGCCTTTTGTAACATTTTCAATGCTTCAGCACAAGAAATTTTGTTATAATCACAAAATTTAAGACAAATTCTTTGCTCGATAGCTTTTCCCATTATAAAAATCACAGAACACACTTGAGGTTGACTAACATAAACAGCTGCTGTAAACACACTGACTGACGCATCAATTCCGGATACTTTTCTTACAGAATGTACCTTGATAACCATAAGTGTATAAGGTAAGTAACACTGTGTGCAAGTAAAATTGCAAATGAAATGAGGGGAGAGAGAGAGAGAGAGAGAGAGAGAGAGAGAGAGAGAGAGAGAGAGAGAGAGAGAGAGAGAGAGAGAGAGAGAGAGAGAGAGAGAGAGAGAGAGAGAGAGAGCCTATAACAAAGTACTGATTAGCATTGATTATTTCCTTACATTCAATATAAGTAAAGAGAATGTAATAGAAGAACTTTTTCCAAATAAATTTCTGTACTAATCTTTAGGTAACCAAATATCAGTCATAGTGAATGTAAACCAACTGCACCACCAATGGTTACCTCTCATTATACATTATGGAAAGAAGAAGACTTAAATCTATATACTCAAATGGCTCCCAATAATCGCTTTTGAATGTTACCATATTCTCAGTTCATGCAAAACTTCATGCCATTTACTCAAATCTATAGTTTTTGCTTGTTTTTTGGAATCATCATCACACCACGTTTCACACCACAGCCATTCTTGTGGCAAAGACTTTATCGATACTTGATGTATCATGTTGTTTGGCAAGTCCTGTTAACACACAAACAAAAACAATACATAACGTATCCCTACAAAAAAAGTTTTATCTTATTGCACAAATAAAAAATGGTTTTTTAGTAAAATAAGAACTTATTTATAAACTAAAATTTTTCTACAGGCAATACAACATATCTTGCCAAGTTTATCTGTATTAAAAAAATTTAAGAATCCATTTGATATTAACAACAGTATTTATCATTACAGAATTAATCAATAGTAATCATTTTCAGTTATTAAAAAAACTAACAGAGAATAAAATAAACAGATTTTAAAATGTAAATTATTATTAAAAACAGGAATAGAATAAGCATATAAAGTTTATAAGTCAAAAGCAGTAATTATGTGAAATTAAAGAATGAAGCGTTGGAAATTTTGAACTGACAACGGTGTAAAGACGGGTGTGTACTGAATCCACTACTTTTTACTATGGTCCTGGATGAAGGAAGCACAGGCATATATTAAGTTGGTGACATGGTCTGTGACAGCAGCGAGGCAAACATCTGCTCTCGGTACCAGCCGAGAGGTCGCCGCTAACACCTGGCGGGCACATGACACCTGACGAGTTCACAGCATGTGACACCTGACAATCAGGGATCAGCAGCACTCTGATAGGCTCATGGTAAACCAACCTGTCAGTGCATAAAATGAGCATCGCTAGAATTTTTGGCACACTCCTCTATCGGACGACCCGAAGCCAGCCGGAAGGAACAGGAAGAAGAGAAGAATGAACTTTCTTCACTTTCTTGCCCTGTGAAGAACCAGCCATGAACATCGACTGGGATGGCAGCGGGCTCTACATACCGAGAGGAGGACTGCAGTACACCACGGACAGAGGGGGGGGACATACATCGCAGTTAGTGTTCTCACCACACAGCCCTTCTAAGGGTCACAAAAACGAAGAGGTGTACGTTGGCGCCATTTGTCCTGTGACAGGTCATAATGTAAAATGACGAACAACATTAAAAAGTAATCTACTAATATGATTATTACAAAAAATGTCTCTACATGGAAATTTGAAACAAATGGTAAAGTTAAATATTTAGGTACAATTATGTCACAGAAAGGACGGTTCGATTTTGAAATTGTAGAAGGAACAACAGCAGCTGCAAGGCTATTCAGTAGAATAAAAAATAAATTCTTACGTAACAGTAAAATCCCAAAAGAACAGCAGCTGCAATATTCAGAAAAGCTGTTGACCCCAAAGTACATATGGGTTAAAATCACAGGCAATCATTAAGAAATTATGAAGAAGAACAGAAACAAATGAAACAAGATTCTTACAAATAACAGACAATAAGACCTTCAGGAAAAAAGGAATAATACATTCAGAGAAAATTAAAAGCAAAACACATTAATACTATACCAGAAGAAAACCAAATGAGTTGGTTTGGATATTAAGAGAATGACAGAGGAAAGGATAATAATTTATAGAGTGTACAAAGAAAGACTAGTACAAACGAGAAAACAAAGAAGAGCTAGAAAAAATGGCAGGATGAAAAAAAAAAAAAAAACTAGTAGACAGTCAAAACAAATACAGGATAGAAGGGAATGAAAAGAACTATGATAATACACTCAAGACCGTAAACGCTAACACAATATGTAAAACCACCAATTACTAACCTGATCTAAGTTAGAAAGACTATTGGGATCCTGGCTAAGAGCTTGATACTGTCCTCGTAGCCTGTCGCCTGCAGCAATACGACGGAATTTCTTGAGATCAACAACATACAATGCACTGATGTGATATTTTCGTCCTTGTAAGTGATTCCGCCAATATCCTTGTTTCCAGAACCTATAAATGCAAATAAACATTTTTCATAAAAACAAAACTTTATTGCCCAACACATATTCAATACCGATACTTGAATTTGAGTTAGACAGATCATGATATCTAGCTGGATTCTGGGCCTACCCAACCCAATGGGCACTACTAGAGTCATCATCTGGAAAAATTAAGAACAGTCTATGCATAGTGGAAAATTGTCCTAATTGTATAAACATCAACAGTAGCATGGATGTCTGCCATGTGGCAGATCCCAGACATCACTGCCATCTCCACGTCCGTCTATTCAAGGCACGTCTTCATCTTTGTATATGACAGCACACACTGTATGACACCCAAGAGCTTCAGTCTTCTTCTTTCTTCTTCAGGCATTTAAACATCCAGGCCTTCACTCCTCCATACTGTAGGGCCACCTTGATCTAACATGTCTTTTTAAAGTGTCTACTACCTCATCTGTGGTCTACCTCTTTTCCTTATCCATTATTCCAGGGTAATATATTGTTACGAGAAGCCTACCGAACAACCCAGAACATTCTCCCCCCCCTGTCTATTGTGCCAGGCGTTGGCTCAGTCAAGGCTGCTCTCAAGTGGGTTCTAGTGTACTCAAGAACACTTGAGGTACGCATTAAGCCACTGTGGAGTAAAGAGGGAAAGTTGTACTGGACCTCTGCGCGACCTATATAAAGCCATAGCATCCGGCTTGTCAAGAGTTACGTGAGCGATTTCCGTTAGCGCGGATCGAGTGTTTGTCGAAGAGAAGAAGTATTGTATTACTAAATGTGTGTACCTCTATTAACAGAGATTGTTATTGCATGTGAACAATTTTTATTACTTCCATGTTCCTTAATGAAATGGAAGTATGGTGATGGCAAAAAAAATCGTGTTCGAGATTATTGCAGATTATGATTGTACTACACTCAAAACATGAAAAAAAGTCATTTTACTTCCATGTTCCTTAAGGAAATGGAAGTATGGTGATGGCAAAAAAAAATTGTGTTCGAGATTATTGCAGATTCTGATTGTACTATACTCAAAACATGAAAAAAAGTCATTTTTCGAAAAGTGTCTGTGTGTGTGTCTGTCTGTCTATGTGTCTGTAGATTTTTTTCTATGGCAAACGATAACAGCCGCAAATTCAAACAGAATTAAATAATAATTTGCATACAGCCCTGATTTGTAGAGTACTCAAGACCTATTGTTTGACCTATTAAGGGAAAAGGGTAGTTTACCTGCAACGTTTTTTTTTAAATCAAGGGTATTTTCTATGGCAAACGATAACAGCCGCAAATTCACACTTAATCAAATAATTTTTTGCATACTGCCCTGAATTATAGAGTTCTGAAGACCTATTGTTTTTGGTGAAGATCGGTTAAGGGAAAGGGGTAGTTTACCTGCAACGTTTTATGTTTGAAAAGGGTATTTTCTATGGCAAACGATAACAGCCGTAAATTCAAACATAATCAAATAATATTTTGCATACAGCACTGAATTGTAGAGTACTCAAGACCTGTTGGTTTTGGTGAAGATCGGTTAAGGGAATAGGGTATTTTACTGGCAACATTTTATGTTTTAACAAGGGTAAATTTTTTGATGACGAACGATAACTGCCGTACATTAAAACAGAATCAACTACTCTTCTGCATACCTTTTTGAATTATACAGAACTCAAGGTCTGTTGATTTTGTTGAAGATCGGTTACGGGAAAGGGGTAGTTTACCTGCAACGTTTTATGTTTTACCAAGGGTATTTTCTATGGCAAACGATAACAGCCGCAAATTCAAACAGAATCAAATAATTTTTTGCATACAGCCCTGATTTGCAGAGTACTCAAGACCTATTGTTTTTGGTGAAGATCGGTTAAGGGAAAGGGGTAGTTTACCTGCAACATTTTATGTTTTAACAAGGGTAATTTTTACTTCCATATTCCTTAAGGAAATGGAAGTATGGTGATGGCAAAAAAAATCGTGTTCGAGATTATTGCAGATTCTGATTGTACTACACTCAAAACATGAAAAAATATCGGTATGGAGAACCATACATGACTTCCATATTCAAAGATTTATATTTAAAATCATTTTCAGCCAAACAGCCAGGGAAGGAATTTTAACAAAAAAATACTTCTTTGTTGCCAATAACGTAGTACACATATAAAAAAAAATTATCCCCTCCCCCTTCAACTATAATTTTGATTTATAGAAAATTACCCCCAGCCCGTTCAACTAGCCTCTTCATTTATAGATATTTCATCTACGTTTCTACAGTGGATTATTAAGATCTTATCAGGATACTTTATCAAAATTAAGTACTTTACTCATGTTACAACAAAAAATGTTTCAGGTAAACTGCCCTTTCCCCGTAACCGATCTTCACCAAAATCAACAGACATTGAGTTCTCTATAGCTCAGGCACATATGTAAAAAATTATTTGATTCTGTTTGAATTTACGGCAGTTATGGTTCGTCATATAAAAAATTACCCATGTTAAAACATAAAACATGAGATTTATAAAACATATCTAAGATTTATATTTAAAATCATTTTTGAAATAAAATATTTTCATAGAACCTACTAACGCTGGGGAAATCTGAGGAGCCAATCAGAGTTGGGCCTACCTGTCACTCTGCTGAATTTGGTGGAAAGCCCTGTCACTGTCGTCAAAGTATCAGCCTTGACAGGGTCCTCTTTTTCTGCAAAATGGGAGAGGCTTGAGATGGAGTGAGTGACATGGTCCCCACCTCAATGAAGAACCCATTGTTTTATAAAAATATATTTAAATTTTGAAAACTGAAAATTCTTTTCTTGTTGTAAATATTTATATTTTATAATCAAAATGACTTTATTTTTGTTACCTGGCAACAAAATTATTTTATTTTCAACAATTACCATTGTTTCAAAAAGTTTAAATAAATTTTCAAGTACTTTACTCTTGTTAAAACGTGAAAGGTTGCTGGAAAACTACCCCTTCCCCTTAACCGATCTTCACCAAAATCGAAAGTCATTGAGACCTCTACAATTCAGGGACGTATGCAAAACATTATTTGATTCTGTTTGAATTTGCGGCTGTTATCATTTGCCATAGAAAATACGCTTGATAAAAAAACGTTGCAGGTAAACTACCCCTTCCTCTTAACCGATCTTCACCAAAAACAATAGGTCTTGAGTACTCTACAAAACAGGGCTGTATGCAAAACATTATTTGATTCTGTTTGAATTTGCGGCTGTTATCGTTTGCCATAGAAAATACCCTTGTTAAAAAAACGTTGCTGGTAAACTACCCCTTTCCCTCAACCGATCTTCACCAAAAACAAGAGGTCTTGAGAACTCTACAATTTAGGGCTGTATGCAAATAATCTTTTGATTCTGTTTGAATTTGCGGCTGTTATCGTTTGCCATAGGAAATACCCTTGTTAAAACATAAAACGTTACTGGTAAACTACCCCTTTCCCTTAACCGATCTTCACCAAAAACAATAGGTCTTGAGTACTCTACAAATCAGGGCTGTATGCAAAACATTATTTGATTCTGTTTGAATTTGCGGCTGTTATCGTTTGCCATAGAAAATACCCTTGTTAAAAAAACGTTGCTGGTAAACTACCCCTTTCCCTCAACCGATCTTCACCAAAAACAATAGGTCTTGAGAACTCTACAATTTAGGGCTGTATGCAAATAATCTTTTGATTCTGTTTGAATTTGCGGCTGTTATCGCTTGCCATAGGAAATACCCTTGTTAAAACATAAAATGTTACAGGTAAACTACCCCTTTCCCTTAACCGATCTTCACCAAAATCAACAGATCGTGAGAACTCTACAATTCAGGGCTGTATGCGAAACATTATTTGATTCTGTTTGAATTTGCGACTGTTATCGTTTGCCAAACAAACAAAAATATCGGTATGGAGAACCATACATGACTTCCATATTCTAAGATTTATATTTAAAATCATTTTCAGCCAAACAGCCAGGCTGCGTCTTACCTGCCTTTTTATTGCTGTATTAAATGAAAAATATTATATTACATTAAAATGAAAAAATTATAATTTTATTGCCTGGCAACAAAATTATTTTATTTTTAACAATTACCATTGTTTCAAAAAGTTAAAATAAATTTTCAAGTACTTTACACTTGTTAAAACGTAAAAGGTTGCAGGTAAACTACCCCTTCCCCTTAACCGATCTTCACCAAAATCGAAAGTCATTGAGACCTCTACAATTCAGGGACGTATGCAACAAATTATTCGATTCTGTTTGAATTTGTGGCTGTTATCGTTTGCCATAAAAAATACGCTTGATAAAAAAACGTTGCAGGTAAACTACCCCTTCCCCTTAACCGATCTTCACCAAAAACAAAAGGTCTTGAGAACTCTACAATCTAGGGCTGTATGCAAATCATCTTTTGATTCTGTTTGAATTTGCGGCTGTTATCGTTTGCCATAGGAAATACCCTTGTTAAAACATAAAACGTTACAGGTAAACTACCCCTTTCCCTTACCCGATCTTCACCAAAAACAATAGGTCTTGAGAACTCTGTAATTTAGGGCTGTATGCAAATAATCTTTTGATTCTGTTTGAATTTGCGGCTGTTATCGTTTGCTATAGGAAATACCCTTGTTAAAACATAAAACGTTACAGGTAAACTACCCCTTTCCCTTAACCGATCTTCACCAAAAACAATAGGTCTTGAGTACTCTACAAATCAGGGCTGTATGCAAAACATTATTTGATTCTGTTTGAATTTGCGGCTGTTATCGTTTGCCATAGAAAATACCCTTGTTAAAAAAACGTTGCAGGTAAACTACCCCTTTCCCTCAACCGAACTTCACCAAAAACAATAGGTCTTGAGAACTCTACAATTTAGGGCTGTATGCAAATAATCTTTTGATTCTGTTTGAATTTGCGGCTGTTATCGTTTGCCATAGGAAATACCCTTGTTGAAACATAAAACGTTACAGGTAAACTACCCCTTTCCCTTAACCGATCTTCACCAAAATCAACAGATCTTGAGAACTCTACAATTCAGGGCTGTATGCGAAACATTATTTGATTCTGTTTGAATTTGCGGCTGTTATCGTTTGCCAAACAAACAAAATTACCCTTGCTAAAAAAAAACCGTTGCAGGTAAACTACCCCTTTCCCTCAACCGATCTTCACCAAAAACAATAGGTCGCGAGTACTCTGCAAATCAGGGCTGCATGCAAAAAATTATTTGATTCTGTTTGAATTTGCGGCAGTTATCGTTTGCCATAGAAAAAAAATCTACAGACAGACAGACAGACAGACAGACAGACAGACACACACACACACAGACACTTTTCGGAAAACGACTTTTTTTCATGTTTTGAGTGTAGTAGAATCAGAATCTGCAATAATCTCGAACACGATTTTTTTTGCCATCACCATACTTCCATTCCTTAAGGAATATGGAAGTAATACCCTTGCTAAAAAAAAACCGTTGCAGGTAAACTACCCCTTTCCATCAACCGATCTTCACCAAAAACAATAGGTCGCGAGTACTCTGCAAATCAGGGCTGCATGCAAAAAGTTATTTGATTCTGTTTGAATTTGCGGCAGTTATCGTTTGCCATAGAAAAAAAATCTACAGACAGACAGACAGACAGACACACAGACAGACAGACACACAGACACACACACAGACACTTTTCGGAAAACGACTTTTTTTCATGTTTTGAGTGTAGTAGAATCAGAATCTGCAATAATCTCGAACACGATTTTTTTTGCCATCACCATACTTCCATTCCTTAAGGAATATGGAAGTAAAAGTCGTTTTACTTCCATATTCCTTAAGGAATGGAAGTATGGTGATGGCAAAAAAAATCGAGTTCGAGATTATTGCAGATTCTGATTCTACTACACTCAAAACATGAAAAAAAGTCGTTTTCCGAAAAGTGTCTGTGTGTGTGTCTGTCTGTCTGTCTGTCTGTGTGTCTGTCTGTGTGTCTGTCTGTCTGTCTGTAGATTTTTTTTCTATGGCAAACGATAACTGCCGCAAATTCAAACAAAATCAAATAATTTTTTTCATGCAGCCCTGATTTGCAGAGTACTCGCGACCTATTGTTTTTGGTGAAGATCGGTTGAGGGAAAGGGGTAGTTTACCTACAACGGTTTTTTTTTAGCAAGGGTAATTTTGTTTGTTTGGCAAACGATAACAGCCGCAAATTCAAACAGAATCAAATAATGTTTCGCATACAGTCCTGAATTGTAGAGTTCTCAAGATCTGTTGATTTTGGTGAAGATCGGTTAAGGGAAAGGGGTATTTTACCTGTAACGTTTTATGTTTTAACAAGGGTATTTCCTATGGCAAACGATAACAGCCGCAAATTCAAACAGAATCAAAAGATTATTTGCATACAGCCCTAAATTGTAGAGTTCTCAAGACCTATTGTTTTTGGTGAAGATCGGTTGAGGGAAAGGGGTAGTTTACCTGCAACGTTTTTTTAACAAGGGTATTTTCTATGGCAAACGATAACAGCCGCAAATTCAAACAGAATCAAATAATGTTTTGCATACGGCCCTGATTTGTAGAGTACTCAAGACCTATTGTTTTTGGTGAAGATCGGTTAAGGGAAAGGGGTAGTTTACCTGTAACGTTTTATGTTTTAACAAGGGTATTTCCTATGGCAAACGATAACAGCCGCAAATTCAAACAGAATCAAAAGATTATTTGCATACAGCCCTACATTGTAGAGTTCTCAAGACCTATTGTTTTTGGTGAAGATCGGTTGAGGGAAAGGGGTAGTTTACCTGCAACGTTTTTTTAACAAGGGTATTTTCTATGGCAAACGATAACAGCCGCAAATTCAAACAGAATCAAATAATATTTTGCATACAGCCCTGATTTGTAGAGTACTCAAGACCTATTGTTTTTGGTGAAGATCGGTTAAGGGGAAGGGGTAGTTTACCTGCAACGTTTTTTTATCAAGCGTATTTTCTATGGCAAACGATAACAGCCGCAAATTCAAACAGAATCAAATAATTTTTTGCATACCTCCCTGAATTGTAGAGGTCTCAATGACTTTCGATTTTGGTGAAGATCGGTTAAGGGGAAGGGGTAGTTTACCTGCAACCTTTTACGTTTTAACAAGAGTAAAGTACTTGAAAATTTATTTAAACTTTTTGAAACAATGGTAATTGTTAAAAATAAAATAATTTTGTTGCCAGGCAATAAAATTATAATTTTTCATTTTAATGTAATATAATATTTTTCATTTAATACAGCAATAAAAAGGCAGGTAAGACACAGCCTGGCTGTTTGGCTGAAAATGATTTTAAATATAAATCTTAGAATATGGAAGTCATGTATGGTTCTCCATACCGATATTTTCGAAAAGTGTCTGTGTGTCTGTAGATTTTTTTTCTATGGCAAACGATAACAGCCGCAAATTCAAACAGAATCAAATAATTTATTGCATACAGCCCTGATTTGTAGAGTACTTACGACCTATTGTTTTTGGTGAAGATCGGTTGAGGGAAAGGGGTAGTTTACCTGCAACGATTTTTTTTATCAAGGGTAATTTTACTTCCATATTCCTTAAGTAATGGAAGTATGGTGATGGCAAAAAAAATCGTGTTCGAGATTATTGCAGATTCTGATTCTACTACACTCAAAACATGAAAAAAAGTCGTTTTCCGAAAAGTGTCTGTGTGTCTGTCTGTCTGTAGATTTTTTTTCTATGGCAAACGATAACTGCCGCAAATTCAAACAGAATCAAATAATTTTTTGCATACAGCCCGGTTTTGCAGAGTTCTCGCGACCTATTGTTTTTGGTGAAGATCGGTTGAGGGAAAGGGGTAGTTTACCTGCAACGGTTTTTTTTTAGCAAGGGTAATTTTGTTTGTTTGGCAAACGATAACAGCCGCAAATTCAAACAGAATCAAATAATGTTTCGCATACAGCCCTGAATTGTAGAGTTCTCAAGACCTATTGTTTTTGGTGAAGATCGGTTAAGGGAAAGGGGTAGTTTACCTGTAACGTTTTATGTTTTAACAAGGGTATTTCCTATGGCAAACGATAACAGCCGCAAATTCAAACAGAATGAAAAGATTATTTGCATACAGCCCTAAATTGTAGAGTTCTCAAGACCTTTTGTTTTTGGTGAAGATCGGTTAAGGGAAAGGGGTAGTTTACCTACAACGTTTTTTTAACAAGGGTATTTTCTATGGCAAACGATAACAGCCGCAAATTCAAACAGAATCAAATAATTTTCTGCATACAGCCCTGATTTGTAGAGTACTCAAGACCTATTGTTTTTGGTGAAGATCGGTTGAGGGGAAGGGGTAGTTTACCAGCAACGTTTTTTATCATGCGTATTTTCTATGGCAAACGACAACTGCCGCAAATTCAAACAGAATCAAATAATTTTTTGCATACAGCCCTGATTTGTAGAGTACTCGCGACCTATTGTTTTTGGTGAAGATCGGTTGAGGGGAAGGGGTAGTTTACCTGCAACGGTTTTTTTATCAAGGGAAATTTTTTTTTTTGGCAAACGATAACAGCCGCAAATTCAAACAGAATCAAATAATGTTTCGCATACAGCCCAGAATTGTAGATTTCTCAAGACCTATTGTTTTTGGTGAAGATCGGTTGAGGGAAAGGGGTAGTTTACCTGCAACGTTTTTTTAACAAGGGTATTTTCTATGGCAAACGATAACAGCCGCAAATTCAAACAGAATCAAATAATGTTTTGCATACAGACCTGATTTGTAGAGTACTCAAGACCTATTGTTTTTGGTGAATATCGGTTAAGGGGAAGGGGTAGTTTACCTGCAACGTTTTTTTATCAAGCGTATTTTCTATGGCAAACGATAACAGCCGCAAATTCAAACAGAATGAAATAATTTTTTGCATACGTCCCTGAATTGTAGAGGTCTCAATGACTTTCGATTTTGGTGAAGATCGGTTAAGGGGAAGGGGTAGTTTACCTGCAACCTTTTACGTTTTAACAAGAGTAAAGTACTTGAAAATTTATTTAAACTTTTTGAAACAATGGTAATTGTTAAAAATAAAATAATTTTGTTGCCAGGCAATAAAATTATAATTTTTTCATTTTAATGTAATATAATATTTTTTATTTAATACAGCAATAAAAAGGCAGGTAAGACACAGCCTGGTTGTTTGGCTGAAAATGATTTTAAATATAAATCTTAGAATATGGAAGTCATGTATGGTTCTCCATACCGATATTTTACTTCCATATTCCTTAAGGAATGGAAGTATGGTGATGGCAAAAAAAATCGTGTTCGAGATTATTGCAGATTCTGATTCTACTACACTCAAAACATGAAAAAAAGTCGTTTTCCGAAAAGTGTCTGTGTGTGTGTCTGTCTGTCTGTAGATTTTTTTTCTATGGCAAACGATAACTGCCGCAAATTCAAACAGAATCAAACAATTTTTTGCATACAGCCCGGTTTTGCAGAGTTCTCGCGACCTATTGTTTTTGGTGAAGATCGGTTGAGGGAAAGGGGTAGTTTACCTGCAACGGTTTTTTTTTAGCAAGGGTAATTTTGTTTGTTTGGCAAACGATAACAGCCGCAAATTCAAACAGAATCAAATAATGTTTCGCATACAGCCCTGAATTGTAGAGTTCTCAAGACCTATTGTTTTTGGTGAAGATCGGTTAAGGGAAAGGGGTAGTTTACCTGTAACGTTTTATGTTTTAACAAGGGTATTTCCTATGGCAAACGATAACAGCCGCAAATTCAAACAGAATGAAAAGATTATTTGCATACATCCCTAAATTGTAGAGTTCTCAAGACCTTTTGTTTTTGGTGAAGATCGGTTAAGGGAAAGGGGTAGTTTACCTACAACGTTTTTTTAACAAGGGTATTTTCTATGGCAAACGATAACAGCCGCAAATTCAAACAGAATCAAATAATTTTCTGCATACAGCCCTGATTTGTAGAGTACTCAAGACCTATTGTTTTTGGTGAAGATCGGTTGAGGGGAAGGGGTAGTTTACCAGCAACGTTTTTTATCATGCGTATTTTCTATGGCAAACGACAACTGCCGCAAATTCAAACAGAATCAAATAATTTTTTGCATACAGCCCTGATTTGTAGAGTACTCGCGACCTATTGTTTTTGGTGAAGATCGGTTGAGGGGAAGGGGTAGTTTACCTGCAACGGTTTTTTTATCAAGGGAAATTTTTTTTTTTTGCAAACGATAACAGCCGCAAATTCAAACAGAATCAAATAATGTTTCGCATACAGCCCTGAATTGTAGATTTCTCAAGACCTATTGTTTTTGGTGAAGATCGGTTGAGGGAAAGGGGTAGTTTACCTGCAACGTTTTTTAACAAGGGTATTTTCTATGGCAAACGATAACAGCCGCAAATTCAAACAGAATCAAATAATGTTTTGCATACAGTCCTGATTTGTAGAGTACTCAAGACCTATTGTTTTTGGTGAAGATCGGTTAAGGGGAAGGGGTAGTTTACCTGCAACGTTTTTTTATCAAGCGTATTTTCTATGGCAAACGATAACAGCCGCAAATTCAAACAGAATCAAATAATTTTTTGCATACGTCCCTGAATTGTAGAGGTCTCAATGACTTTCGATTTTGGTGAAGATCGGTTAAGGGGAAGGGGTAGTTTACCTGCAACCTTATACGTTTTAACAAGAGTAAAGTACTTGAAAATTTATTTAAACTTTTTGAAACAATGGTAATTGTTAAAAATAAAATAATTTTGTTGCCAGGCAATAAAATTATAATTTTTTCATTTTAATGTAATATAATATTTTTCATTTAATACAGCAATAAAAAGGCAGGTAAGACACAGCCTGGCTGTTTGGCTGAAAATGATTTTAAATATAAATCTTAGAATATGGAAGTCATGTATGGTTCTCCATACCGATATTTTTTTTTTTGGCAAACGATAACAGCCGCAAATTCAAACAGAATCAAATAATGTTTCGCATACAGCCCTGAATTATGGAGTTCTCAAGACCTATTGTTTTTTAGTGAAGATCGGTTAAGGGAAAGGGGTAGTTTACCTGCAACGTTTTATGTTTTAACAAGGGTATTTTCTATGGCAAACGATAACAGCCGCAAATTCAAACAGAATCAAAAGATTATTTGCATACAGCCCTAAATTGAAGAGTTCTCAAGACCTGTTGTTTTTGGTGAAGATCGGTTAAGGGAAAGGGGTAGTTTACCTGCAGCGTTTTTTTATCAAGGGTATTTTCTATGGCAAACGATAACAGCCGCAAATTCAAACAGAATCAAATACTTTTTTGCATACAGCCATGATTTGTAGAGTACTCAAGACCTATTGTTTTTGGTGAAGATCGGTTAAGGGGAAGGGGTAGTTTACCTGCAACATTTTTTATCAAGGGTAATTTTCTATGACGAACGATAACTGCCGCATATTCAAACAGAATCAAATAATTTTTTGCATACGTCACTGAATTATAGAGGACTCAAGGCCTTTTGATTTTGGTGAAGATCGGTTAAGGGGAAGGGGTAGTTTACCTGCAACGTTTTACGTTTTAACAAGAGTAAAGTACTTGAAAATTCATTTAAACTTTTTGAAACAATGGTAATTGTTAAAAATAAAATAATTTTGTTGCCAGGCAATAAAATTATAATTTTTTCATTTTAATGTAAATCACGTATAAGAGAAAATATATCGTGCGTGCCAGGCAAGCATATCTCAGTTATGTACTGTTTACGTTTCCATTTTATTATTATGACTACCGCAATAAAAAGGCAGGGAAGACACACACACACACACACACACACACACACACACACACACACACACACACACACACACACACACACACACACACACACACACACAATTCGCGTTATTTCTGGCCTCATTCATGTTTATTTTCTTACATTTGCACGGTTTTTAAATGGAAAGTGCCGAACCCATACCAACATAACGCATGCAAGCCGAAAAAGTGTCCAGCGTGGATAGCGATTTGCTTCCTGTGGATCGCTGGGCAGTGTAACTGCACGTGTTTACAGAGGATCGATTCATAGACAGACTTTTCGTCTTTAGGGAATGAACCCTCTGCAAGATGCTGAGGGTCCATGAGTGACTTCGGAGCGCTCCTTCTTTTCCGCGTGTTTGTTCTGTGAAACGTACACTGTAGATTCGCAGCTTTATTCTAAGCAACGCTCAATAGGAAATGTTGAAAATTTTTGTCCACGGTGTACCCTCATACACACTAAACCTACTCTGATGTTTTAATTACGGACATCATAATATTAAAACTTTGGAAACTTGAGCACTACTTAATGGAGATCAATCATTAACTTATACAAGCCACTAATTTTATGCATATTTTATATATATGTGTACAACGTTGTCGGCAACAAAGAAGTAGTTTTTGTTAAAATTCCTTCCCGGGATATTTGGCCGTAGTCCAATATTTTCTACAAAACCAGACGTTTCAGCAATGCCATCGACTTCCATCATCAGTGAAAATCGAGTGCGATAACATGAGGTGGTATATGTTAGTGACCACAGTACTGTGGTTAAGGCTGAAGCAGTAAGTAGAAAGAAGTAGTTTCTATGGTAATATTTCATTTCGAAAATGATTTTAAATATAAATATTAGAATATGGAAGTTATGTATGGTTCTCCATACCGATATTTTATATGACGAACGATAACTGCCGTAAATTCTAACAATCAACTACGTTTTTGCATACCTTTTTGAACTAAAGAGAACTCAAGGTCTGTTGATTTTGTTGAAGATCGGTTTATCAGCAACGTTTTATGTTTTAAAAGGGCAATTTTTTTTATGAAGAACGATAACTGCCGAAAATTCAAAGAGAATCTAATAATTTTTTTCACACTTTCCTGACTTGTAGAGCTCAAGGACTGTTGATTTTGGTGAAGATCGGTTAAGGGAAAGGGGTAGTTTATCAGCAACGTTTTATGTTTTAAAAAGGGTAATTTTTTTTATGAAGAACGATAACAGCCGAAAATTCAAAGAGAATCTAATAATTTTTTGCACACTTTCCTGAGTTGTAGAGAGCTCAAGGACTGTTGATTTTATGTTGAACCAAGAGAAATGTTTACATGACAAACGATAACTGCCGCACATTAAAACAGAATAAAATATTTTTTTGCATGCATCCCTGAATTGTAGAGGACTGAAGGCCTATTGATGTTGGTGAAGATCGGTGAAGATAAAGGGGTATTTTACCGGCAACGTTTTATATTTTAACAAGAGTAAAATACATAATTTTGATAAACAAAGTATCCTGATAAGAAGCTCACAATAATCCACTGCAGAAACGTAGATGAAATATCTATAAATGAAGTGAAGTGGCTAGTTGAACGGGGTGGGGGTAATTTTCTATTAATGAAAATTATAGTTGAAGAAGGAGGGGCGAAAATTTTATATGTGTACTACGTTATCGGCAACAAAGAAGTAGTTTTTGTTAAAATTCCTTCCCGGGCTGTTTAGCCGTAGTCCAATGTTTTCTGCAAAACCAGACGTTTCGGCAGTGCCATCGACTTCCATTATCAGTAAAAATCGAGTGCGAAAAAGTGAGGTGGTATACGTTAGTGACAAAAGTACTGTGGTTAAGGCTGAAGCAATAGAAAGAAGTAGTTTCTACGGAAATATTTCATTTCGAATATGCTTTTAAATATAAATCTTAGAACATGGAAGTCATGTATGGTTCTCCATACCGATATTTTCAAAAAGTGTCTGTGTGTGTGTCTGTCTGTAGATTTTTTTTCTATGGCAAACGATAACAGCCGCAAATTCAAACAGAATCAAATAATTTTTTGCATACAGCCCTGATTTGTAGAGTACTCAAGACCTATTGTTTTTGGTGAAGAACGGTTAAGGGAGAGGGGTAGTTTACCTGCAACGGTTTTTTTTTTAATCAAGGGTAATTTTTTTCTATGGCAAACGATAACAGCCACAAATTCAAACAGAATCAACTACTCTTTTGCATACAGCCCGGAATTGTAGAGTTCTCAAGACCTATTGTTTATGGTGAAGATCAGTTAAGGGAAAGAGGTAGTTTACCAGCAACGTTTTATGTTTTAACAAGGGTATTTTCTATGGCAAACGATAACAGCCGCAAATTCAAATAGAATCAAATGATTATTTGCATACATGCCTAAATTGTAGAGATCTCAAGACCTATTGTTTTCGGTGAAGATCGGTTAAGAGAAAGGGGTAGTTTACCTGCAACGTTTTATGTTTTAACAAGGGTATTTTCTATGGCAAATGATAACAGCCGGACATTCAAAACAGAATCAAATAATTTTTTCCATACAGTCCTGATTTGTAGAGTACTCAAGACCTATTGTTTCTGGTGAAGATCAGTTAAGGGAAAGGGGTAGTTTACCTGCAACGTTTTTTTTTTTAAATCATGGGTAATTATTTTCTATGGCAAACGATAACAGCCGCAAATTGAAACAAAATCAAATAATTTTTTGCTTGCAGCCCTGGTTTGTAGAGTACTCAAGACCTATTGTTTTTGGTGAAGATCGGTTAAGGGAAAGGGGTAGTTTACCTGCAACGTTTTTTGTTTTAACAAAGGTATTTTCTGTGGCAAACGATAGCAGCCGCAAATTCAAACAGAATCAAATGATTATTTGCATATAGACCTGAATTGTAGAGTTCTCAAGACCTTTTGTTTTTGGTGAAGATTGGTTAAGGGAAAGGGGTAGTTTACCTGCGACAGTTTTTAATCAAGGGTAATTTTTACTTCCATATTCCTTAAGGAATGGAAGTATGGTGATGGCAAAAAAAATCGTGTTCGAGATTATTGCAGATTCTGATTCCACTACACTCAAAACATGAAAAAAAGTCGTTTTCCGAAAAGTGTCTGTCTGTCTGTCTGTCTGTCTGTAGATTTTTTTTCTATGGCAAACGATAACTGCCGCAAATTCGAACAGAATCAAATAATTTTTTGCATGCAGCCCTCATTTGCAGAGTATTCGCGACCTATTGTTTTTGGTGAAGATCGGTTGAGGGAAAGGGGTAGTTTACCTACAACGGTTTTTTTTTAGCAAGGGTAATTTTGTTTGTTTGGCAAACGATAACAGCCGCAAATTCAAACAGAATCAAATAATGTTTCGCATACAGTCCTGAATTGTAGAGTTCTCAAGATCTGTTGATTTTGGTGAAGATCGGTTAAGGGAAAGGGGTAGTTTACCTGTAACGTTTTATGTTTTAACAAGGGTATTTCCTATGGCAAACGATAACAGCCGCAAATTCAAACAGAATCAAAAGATTATTTGCATACAGCCCTAAATTGTAGAGTTCTCAAGACCTATTGTTTTTGGTGAAGATCGGTTGAGGGAAAGGGGTAGTTTACCTGCAACGTTTTTTTAACAAGGGTATTTTCTATGGCAAACGATAACAGCCGCAAATTCAAACAGAATCAAATAATGTTTTGCATACGGCCCTGATTTGTAGAGTACTCAAGACCTATTGTTTTTGGTGAAGATCGGTTAAGGGAAAGGGGTAGTTTACCTGTAACGTTTTATGTTTTAACAAGGGTATTTCCTATGGCAAACGATAACAGCCGCAAATTCAAACAGAATCAAAAGATTATTTGCATACAGCCCTACATTGTAAAGTTCTCAAGACCTATTGTTTTTGGTGAAGATCGGTTGAGGGAAAGGGGTAGTTTACCTGCAACGTTTTTTAACAAGGGTATTTTCTATGGCAAACGATAACAGCCGCAAATTCAAACAGAATCAAATAATATTTTGCATACAGCCCTGATTTGTAGAGTACTCAAGACCTATTGTTTTTGGTGAAGATCGGTTAAGGGGAAGGGGTAGTTTACCTGCAACGTTTTTTTATCAAGCGTATTTTCTATGGCAAACGATAACAGCCGCAAATTCAAACAGAATCAAATAATTTTTTGCATACCTCCCTGAATTGTAGAGGTCTCAATGACTTTCGATTTTGGTGAAGATCGGTTAAGGGGAAGGGGTAGTTTACCTGCAACCTTTTACGTTTTAACAAGAGTAAAGTACTTGAAAATTTATTTAAACTTTTTGAAACAATGGTAATTGTTAAAAATAAAATAATTTTGTTGCCAGGCAATAAAATTATAATTTTTTCATTTTAATGTAATATAATATTTTTCATTTAATACAGCAATAAAAAGGCAGGTAAGACACAGCCTGGCTGTTTGGCTGAAAATGATTTTAAATATAAATCTTAGAATATGGAAGTCATGTATGGTTCTCCATACCGATATTTTCGAAAAGTGTCTGTGTGTCTGTAGATTTTTTTTCTATGGCAAACGATAACAGCCGCAAATTCAAACAGAATCAAATAATTTATTGCATACAGCCCTGATTTGTAGAGTACTTACGACCTATTGTTTTTGGTGAAGATCGGTTGAGGGAAAGGGGTAGTTTACCTGCAACGATTTTTTTTATCAAGGGTAATTTTTACTTCCATATTCCTTAAGGAATGGAAGTATGGTGATGGCAAAAAAAATCGTGTTCGAGATTATTGCAGATTCTGATTCTACTACACTCAAAACATGAAAAAAAGTCGTTTTCCGAAAAGTGTCTGTGTGTGTGTCTGTCTGTCTGTCTGTGTGTCTGTCTGTCTGTCTGTAGATTTTTTTTCTATGGCAAACGATAACTGCCGCAAATTCAAGCAGAATCAAACAATTTTTTGCATACAGCCCGGTTTTGCAGAGTTCTCGCGACCTATTGTTTTTGGTGAAGATCGGTTGAGGGAAAGGGGTAGTTTACCTGCAACGGTTTTTTTTTAGCAAGGGTAATTTTGTTTGTTTGGCAAACGATAACAGCCGCAAATTCAAACAGAATCAAATAATGTTTCGCATACAGCCCTGAATTGTAGAGTTCTCAAGACCTATTGTTTTTGGTGAAGATCGGTTAAGGGAAAGGGGTAGTTTACCTGTAACGTTTTATGTTTTAACAAGGGTATTTCCTATGGCAAACGATAACAGCCGCAAATTCAAACAGAATGAAAAGATTATTTGCATACAGCCCTAAATTGTAGAGTTCTCAAGACCTTTTGTTTTTGGTGAAGATCGGTTAAGGGAAAGGGGTAGTTTACCTACAACGTTTTTTTAACAAGGGTATTTTCTATGGCAAACGATAACAGCCGCAAATTCAAACAGAATCAAATAATTTTCTGCATACAGCCCTGATTTGTAGAGTACTCAAGACCTATTGTTTTTGGTGAAGATCGGTTGAGGGGAAGGGGTAGTTTACCAGCAACGTTTTTTATCATGCGTATTTTCTATGGCAAACGACAACTGCCGCAAATTCAAACAGAATCAAATAATTTTTTGCATACAGCCCTGATTTGTAGAGTACTCGCGACCTATTGTTTTTGGTGAAGATCGGTTAAGGGAAAGGGGTAGTTTACCTGTAACGTTTTATGTTTTAACAAGGGTATTTCCTATGGCAAACGATAACAGCCGCAAATTCAAACAGAATCAAAAGATTATTTGCATACAGCCCTAAATTGTAGAGTTCTCAAGACCTATTGTTTTTGGTGAAGATCGGTTGAGGGAAAGGGGTAGTTTACCTGCAACGTTTTTTTAACAAGGGTATTTTCTATGGCAAACGATAACAGCCGCAAATTCAAACAGAATCAAATAATGTTTTGCATACGGCCCTGATTTGTAGAGTACTCAAGACCTATTGTTTTTGGTGAAGATCGGTTAAGGGAAAGGGGTAGTTTACCTGTAACGTTTTATGTTTTAACAAGGGTATTTCCTATGGCAAACGATAACAGCCGCAAATTCAAACAGAATCAAAAGATTATTTGCATACAGCCCTACATTGTAAAGTTCTCAAGACCTATTGTTTTTGGTGAAGATCGGTTGAGGGAAAGGGGTAGTTTACCTGCAACGTTTTTTTAACAAGGGTATTTTCTATGGCAAACGATAACAGCCGCAAATTCAAACAGAATCAAATAATATTTTGCATACAGCCCTGATTTGTAGAGTACTCAAGACCTATTGTTTTTGGTGAAGATCGGTTAAGGGGAAGGGGTAGTTTACCTGCAACGTTTTTTTATCAAGCGTATTTTCTATGGCAAACGATAACAGCCGCAAATTCAAACAGAATCAAATAATTTTTTGCATACCTCCCTGAATTGTAGAGGTCTCAATGACTTTCGATTTTGGTGAAGATCGGTTAAGGGGAAGGGGTAGTTTACCTGCAACCTTTTACGTTTTAACAAGAGTAAAGTACTTGAAAATTTATTTAAACTTTTTGAAACAATGGTAATTGTTAAAAATAAAATAATTTTGTTGCCAGGCAATAAAATTATAATTTTTTCATTTTAATGTAATATAATATTTTTCATTTAATACAGCAATAAAAAGGCAGGTAAGACACAGCCTGGCTGTTTGGCTGAAAATGATTTTAAATATAAATCTTAGAATATGGAAGTCATGTATGGTTCTCCATACCGATATTTTCGAAAAGTGTCTGTGTGTCTGTAGATTTTTTTTCTATGGCAAACGATAACAGCCGCAAATTCAAACAGAATCAAATAATTTATTGCATACAGCCCTGATTTGTAGAGTACTTACGACCTATTGTTTTTGGTGAAGATCGGTTGAGGGAAAGGGGTAGTTTACCTGCAACGATTTTTTTTATCAAGGGTAATTTTTACTTCCATATTCCTTAAGGAATGGAAGTATGGTGATGGCAAAAAAAATCGTGTTCGAGATTATTGCAGATTCTGATTCTACTACACTCAAAACATGAAAAAAAGTCGTTTTCCGAAAAGTGTCTGTGTGTGTGTCTGTCTGTCTGTCTGTGTGTCTGTCTGTCTGTCTGTAGATTTTTTTTCTATGGCAAACGATAACTGCCGCAAATTCAAGCAGAATCAAACAATTTTTTGCATACAGCCCGGTTTTGCAGAGTTCTCGCGACCTATTGTTTTTGGTGAAGATCGGTTGAGGGAAAGGGGTAGTTTACCTGCAACGGTTTTTTTTTAGCAAGGGTAATTTTGTTTGTTTGGCAAACGATAACAGCCGCAAATTCAAACAGAATCAAATAATGTTTCGCATACAGCCCTGAATTGTAGAGTTCTCAAGACCTATTGTTTTTGGTGAAGATCGGTTAAGGGAAAGGGGTAGTTTACCTGTAACGTTTTATGTTTTAACAAGGGTATTTCCTATGGCAAACGATAACAGCCGCAAATTCAAACAGAATGAAAAGATTATTTGCATACAGCCCTAAATTGTAGAGTTCTCAAGACCTTTTGTTTTTGGTGAAGATCGGTTAAGGGAAAGGGGTAGTTTACCTACAACGTTTTTTTAACAAGGGTATTTTCTATGGCAAACGATAACAGCCGCAAATTCAAACAGAATCAAATAATTTTCTGCATACAGCCCTGATTTGTAGAGTACTCAAGACCTATTGTTTTTGGTGAAGATCGGTTGAGGGGAAGGGGTAGTTTACCAGCAACGTTTTTTATCATGCGTATTTTCTATGGCAAACGACAACTGCCGCAAATTCAAACAGAATCAAATAATTTTTTGCATACAGCCCTGATTTGTAGAGTACTCGCGACCTATTGTTTTTGGTGAAGATCGGTTGAGGGGAAGGGGTAGTTTACCTGCAACGGTTTTTTTTATCAAGGGAAATTTTTTTTTTTTGCAAACGATAACAGCCGCAAATTCAAACAGAATCAAATAATGTTTCGCATACAGCCCTGAATTGTAGATTTCTCAAGACCTATTGTTTTTGGTGAAGATCGGTTGAGGGAAAGGGGTAGTTTACCTGCAACGTTTTTTAACAAGGGTATTTTCTATGGCAAACGATAACAGCCGCAAATTCAAACAGAATCAAATAATGTTTTGCATACAGTCCTGATTTGTAGAGTACTCAAGACCTATTGTTTTTGGTGAAGATCGGTGGGGAAGGGGTAGTTTACCTGCAACGTTTTTTTATCAAGCGTATTTTCTATGGCAAACGATAACAGCCGCAAATTCAAACAGAATCAAATAATTTTTTGCATACGTCCCTGAATTGTAGAGGTCTCAATGACTTTCGATTTTGGTGAAGATCGGTTAAGGGGAAGGGGTAGTTTACCTGCAACCTTATACGTTTTAACAAGAGTAAAGTACTTGAAAATTTATTTAAACTTTTTGAAACAATGGTAATTGTTAAAAATAAAATAATTTTGTTGCCAGGCAATAAAATTATAATTTTTTCATTTTAATGTAATATAATATTTTTCATTTAATACAGCAATAAAAAGGCAGGTAAGACACAGCCTGGCTGTTTGGCTGAAAATGATTTTAAATATAAATCTTAGAATATGGAAGTCATGTATGGTTCTCCATACCGATATTTTTTTTTTTGGCAAACGATAACAGCCGCAAATTCAAACAGAATCAAATAATGTTTCGCATACAGCCCTGAATTATGGAGTTCTCAAGACCTATTGTTTTTTAGTGAAGATCGGTTAAGGGAAAGGGGTAGTTTACCTGCAACGTTTTATGTTTTAACAAGGGTATTTTCTATGGCAAACGATAACAGCCGCAAATTCAAACAGAATCAAAAGATTATTTGCATACAGCCCTAAATTGAAGAGTTCTCAAGACCTGTTGTTTTTGGTGAAGATCGGTTAAGGGAAAGGGGTAGTTTACCTGCAGCGTTTTTTTATCAAGGGTATTTTCTATGGCAAACGATAACAGCCGCAAATTCAAACAGAATCAAATACTTTTTTGCATACAGCCATGATTTGTAGAGTACTCAAGACCTATTGTTTTTGGTGAAGATCGGTTAAGGGGAAGGGGTAGTTTACCTGCAACATTTTTTATCAAGGGTAATTTTCTATGACGAACGATAACTGCCGCATATTCAAACAGAATCAAATAATTTTTTGCATACGTCACTGAATTATAGAGGACTCAAGGCCTTTTGATTTTGGTGAAGATCGGTTAAGGGGAAGGGGTAGTTTACCTGCAACGTTTTACGTTTTAACAAGAGTAAAGTACTTGAAAATTCATTTAAACTTTTTGAAACAATGGTAATTGTTAAAAATAAAATAATTTTGTTGCCAGGCAATAAAATTATAATTTTTTCATTTTAATGTAAATCACGTATAAGAGAAAATATATCGTGCGTGCCAGGCAAGCATATCTCAGTTATGTACTGTTTACGTTTCCATTTTATTATTATGACTACCGCAATAAAAAGGCAGGGAAGACACACACACACACACACACACACACACACACACACACACACACACACACACACACACACACACACACACACACACACACACACACACACACACAATTCGCGTTATTTCTGGCCTCATTCATGTTTATTTTCTTACATTTGCACGGTTTTTAAATGGAAAGTGCCGAACCCATACCAACATAACGCATGCAAGCCGAAAAAGTGTCCAGCGTGGATAGCGATTTGCTTCCTGTGGATCGCTGGGCAGTGTAACTGCACGTGTTTACAGAGGATCGATTCATAGACAGACTTTTCGTCTTTAGGGAATGAACCCTCTGCAAGATGCTGAGGGTCCATGAGTGACTTCGGAGCGCTCCTTCTTTTCCGCGTGTTTGTTCTGTGAAACGTACACTGTAGATTCGCAGCTTTATTCTAAGCAACGCTCAATAGGAAATGTTGAAAATTTTTGTCCACGGTGTACCCTCATACACACTAAACCTACTCTGATGTTTTAATTACGGACATCATAATATTAAAACTTTGGAAACTTGAGCACTACTTAATGGAGATCAATCATTAACTTATACAAGCCATTAATTTTATGCATATTTTATATATATGTGTACAACGTTGTCGGCAACAAAGAAGTAGTTTTTGTTAAAATTCCTTCCCGGGATATTTGGCCGTAGTCCAATATTTTCTACAAAACCAGACGTTTCAGCAATGCCATCGACTTCCATCATCAGTGAAAATCGAGTGCGATAACATGAGGTTGGTATATGTTAGTGACCACAGTACTGTGGTTAAGGCTGAAGCAGTAAGTAGAAAGAAGTAGTTTCTATGGTAATATTTCATTTCGAAAATGATTTTAAATATAAATATTAGAATATGGAAGTTATGTATGGTTCTCCATACCGATATTTTATATGACGAACGATAACTGCCGTAAATTCTAACAATCAACTACGTTTTTGCATACCTTTTTGAACTAAAGAGAACTCAAGGTCTGTTGATTTTGTTGAAGATCGGTTTATCAGCAACGTTTTATGTTTTAAAAGGGCAATTTTTTTTATGAAGAACGATAACTGCCGAAAATTCAAAGAGAATCTAATAATTTTTTTCACACTTTCCTGACTTGTAGAGAGCTCAAGGACTGTTGATTTTGGTGAAGATCGGTTAAGGGAAAGGGGTAGTTTATCAGCAACGTTTTATGTTTTAAAAAGGGTAATTTTTTTTATGAAGAACGATAACTGCCAAAAATTCAAAGAGAATCTAATAATTTTTTGCACACTTTCCTGAGTTGTAGAGAGCTCAAGGACTGTTGATTTTATGTTGAACCAAGAGAAATGTTTACATGACAAACGATAACTGCCGCACACTCAAACAGAATCAAATATTTTTTTGCATGCATCCCTGAATTGTAGAGGACTGAAGGCCTATTGATGTTGGTGAAGATCGGTGAAGATAAAGGGGTATTTTACCGGCAACGTTTTATGTTTTAACAAGAGTAAAATACATAATTTTGATAAACAAAGTATCCTGATAAGAAGCTCATAATAATCCACTGCAGAAACGTAGATGAAATATCTATAAATGAAGTGAAGTGGCTAGTTGAACGGGGTGGGGGTAATTTTCTATTAATGAAAATTATAGTTGAAGAAGGAGGGGCGAAAATTTTATATGTGTACTACGTTATCGGCAACAAAGAAGTAGTTTTTGTTAAAATTCCTTCCCGGGCTGTTTAGCCGTAGTCCAATGTTTTCTGCAAAACCAGACGTTTCGGCAGTGCCATCGACTTCCATTATCAGTAAAAATCGAGTGCGAAAAAGTGAGGTGGTATACGTTAGTGACAAAAGTACTGTGGTTAAGGCTGAAGCAATAGAAAGAAGTAGTTTCTATGGAAATATTTCATTTCGAATATGCTTTTAAATATAAATCTTAGAACATGGAAGTCATGTATGGTTCTCCATACCGATATTTTCAAAAAGTGTCTGTGTGTGTGTCTGTCTGTAGATTTTTTTTTCTATGGCAAACGATAACAGCCGCAAATTCAAACAGAATCAAATAATTTTTTGCATACAGCCCTGATTTGTAGAGTACTCAAGACCTATTGTTTTTGGTTAAGAACGGTTAAGGGAAAGGGGTAGTTTACCTGCAACGGTTTTTTTTTTAATCAAGGGTAATTTTTTTCTATGGCAAACGATAACAGCCACAAATTCAAACAGAATCAACTACTCTTTTGCATACAGCCCGGAATTGTAGAGTTCTCAAGACCTATTGTTTATGGTGAAGATCAGTTAAGGGAAAGAGGTAGTTTACCAGCAACGTTTTATGTTTTAACAAGGGTATTTTCTATGGCAAACGATAACAGCCGCAAATTCAAACAGAATCAAATAATTTTCTGCATACAGCCCTGATTTGTAGAGTACTCGCGACCTATTGTTTTTGGTGAAGATCGGTTGAGGGGAAGGGGTAGTTTACCTGCAACGGTTTTTTTTATCAAGGGAAATTTTTTTTTTTTGCAAACGATAACAGCCGCAAATTCAAACAGAATCAAATAATGTTTCGCATACAGCCCTGAATTGTAGATTTCTCAAGACCTATTGTTTTTGGTGAAGATCGGTTGAGGGAAAGGGGTAGTTTACCTGCAACGTTTTTTAACAAGGGTATTTTCTATGGCAAACGATAAAAGCCGCAAATTCAAACAGAATCAAATAATGTTTTGCATACAGTCCTGATTTGTAGAGTACTCAAGACCTATTGTTTTTGGTGAAGATCGGTTAAGGGGAAGGGGTAGTTTACCTGCAACGTTTTTTTATCAAGCGTATTTTCTATGGCAAACGATAACAGCCGCAAATTCAAACAGAATCAAATAATTTTTTGCATACGTCCCTGAATTGTAGAGGTCTCAATGACTTTCGATTTTGGTGAAGATCGGTTAAGGGGAAGGGGTAGTTTACCTGCAACGTTTTTTGTTTTAACAAGGGTATTTTCTGTGGCAAACGATAGCAGCCGCAAATTCAAACAGAATCAAATGATTATTTGCATATAGACCTGAATTGTAGAGTTCTCAAGACCTTTTGTTTTTGGTGAAGATTGGTTAAGGGAAAGGGGTAGTTTACCTGCGACAGTTTTTAATCAAGGGTAATTTTTACTTCCATATTCATTAAGGAATGGAAGTATGGTGATGGCAAAAAAATCGTGTTCGAGATTATTGCAGATTCTGATTCTACTACACTCAAAACATGAAAAAAAGTCGTTTTCCGAAAAGTGTCTGTCTGTCTGTCTGTAGATTTTTTTTCTATGGCAAACGATAACTGCCGCAAATTCGAACAGAATCAAATAATTTTTTGCATGCAGCCCTCATTTGCAGAGTATTCGCGACCTATTGTTTTTGGTGAAGATCGGTTGAGGGGAAGGGGTAGTTTACCTGCAACGGTTTTTTTTATCAAGGGAAATTTTTTTTTTTTTGCAAACGATAACAGCCGCAAATTCAAACAGAATCAAATAATGTTTCGCATACAGCCCTGAATTGTAGATTTCTCAAGACCTATTGTTTTTGGTGAAGATCGGTTGAGGGAAAGGGGTAGTTTACCTGCAACGTTTTTTAACAAGGGTATTTTCTATGGCAAACGATAACAGCCGCAAATTCAAACAGAATCAAATAATGTTTTGCATACAGTCCTGATTTGTAGAGTACTCAAGACCTATTGTTTTTGGTGAAGATCGGTTAAGGGGAAGGGGTAGTTTACCTGCAACGTTTTTTTATCAAGCGTATTTTCTATGGCAAACGATAACAGCCGCAAATTCAAACAGAATCAAATAATTTTTTGCATACGTCCCTGAATTGTAGAGGTCTCAATGACTTTCGATTTTGGTGAAGATCGGTTAAGGGGAAGGGGTAGTTTACCTGCAACCTTATACGTTTTAACAAGAGTAAAGTACTTGAAAATTTATTTAAACTTTTTGAAACAATGGTAATTGTTAAAAATAAAATAATTTTGTTGCCAGGCAATAAAATTATAATTTTTTCATTTTAATGTAATATAATATTTTTCATTTAATACAGCAATAAAAAGGCAGGTAAGACACAGCCTGGCTGTTTGGCTGAAAATGATTTTAAATATAAATCTTAGAATATGGAAGTCATGTATGGTTCTCCATACCGATATTTTTTTTTTTGGCAAACGATAACAGCCGCAAATTCAAACAGAATCAAATAATGTTTCGCATACAGCCCTGAATTATGGAGTTCTCAAGACCTATTGTTTTTTAGTGAAGATCGGTTAAGGGAAAGGGGTAGTTTACCTGCAACGTTTTATGTTTTAACAAGGGTATTTTCTATGGCAAACGATAACAGCCGCAAATTCAAACAGAATCAAAA
Organism: Magicicada septendecula; assembly: GCA_034769895.1. Lineage (NCBI taxonomy): Eukaryota > Metazoa > Arthropoda > Insecta > Hemiptera > Cicadidae > Magicicada > Magicicada septendecula. The sequence continues at coordinate 22,775,476 of CM068370.1, forward strand.
GATTATTTGCATACAGCCCTAAATTGAAGAGTTCTCAAGACCTGTTGTTTTTGGTGAAGATCGGTTAAGGGAAAGGGGTAGTTTACCTGCAGCGTTTTTTTATCAAGGGTATTTTCTATGGCAAACGATAACAGCCGCAAATTCAAACAGAATCAAATACTTTTTTGCATACAGCCATGATTTGTAGAGTACTCAAGACCTATTGTTTTTGGTGAAGATCGGTTAAGGGGAAGGGGTAGTTTACCTGCAACATTTTTTATCAAGGGTAATTTTCTATGACGAACGATAACTGCCGCATATTCAAACAGAATCAAATAATTTTTTGCATACGTCACTGAATTATAGAGGACTCAAGGCCTTTTGATTTTGGTGAAGATCGGTTAAGGGGAAGGGGTAGTTTACCTGCAACGTTTTACGTTTTAACAAGAGTAAAGTACTTGAAAATTCATTTAAACTTTTTGAAACAATGGTAATTGTTAAAAATAAAATAATTTTGTTGCCAGGCAATAAAATTATAATTTTTTCATTTTAATGTAAATCACGTATAAGAGAAAATATATCGTGCGTGCCAGGCAAGCATATCACAGTTATGTACTGTTTACGTTTCCATTTTATTATTATGACTACCGCAATAAAAAGGCAGGGAAGACACACACACACACACACACACACACACACACACACACACACACACACACACACACACACACACAATTCGCGTTATTTCTGGCCTCATTCATGTTTATTTTCTTACATTTGCACGGTTTTTAAATGGAAAGTGCCGAACCCATACCAACATAACGCATGCAAGCCGAAAAAGTGTCCAGCGTGGATAGCGATTTGCTTCCTGTGGATCGCTGGGCAGTGTAACTGCACGTGTTTACAGAGGATCGATTCATAGACAGACTTTTCGTCTTTAGGGAATGAACCCTCTGCAAGATGCTGAGGGTCCATGAGTGACTTCGGAGCGCTCCTTCTTTTCCGCGTGTTTGTTCTGTGAAACGTACACTGTAGATTCGCAGCTTTATTCTAAGCAACGCTCAATAGGAAATGTTGAAAATTTTTGTCCACGGTGTACCCTCATACACTCTAAACCTACTCTGATGTTTTAATTACGGACATCATAATATTAAAACTTTGGAAACTTGAGCACTACTTAATGGAGATCAATCATTAACTTATACAAGCCATTAATTTTATGCATATTTTATATATATGTGTACAACGTTGTCGGCAACAAAGAAGTAGTTTTTGTTAAAATTCCTTCCCGGGATATTTGGCCGTAGTCCAATATTTTCTACAAAACCAGACGTTTCAGCAATGCCATCGACTTCCATCATCAGTGAAAATCGAGTGCGATAACATGAGGTTGGTATATGTTAGTGACCACAGTACTGTGGTTAAGGCTGAAGCAGTAAGTAGAAAGAAGTAGTTTCTATGGTAATATTTCATTTCGAAAATGATTTTAAATATAAATATTAGAATATGGAAGTTATGTATGGTTCTCCATACCGATATTTTATATGACGAACGATAACTGCCGTAAATTCTAACAATCAACTACGTTTTTGCATACCTTTTTGAACTAAAGAGAACTCAAGGTCTGTTGATTTTGTTGAAGATCGGTTTATCAGCAACGTTTTATGTTTTAAAAGGGCAATTTTTTTATGAAGAACGATAACTGCCGAAAATTCAAAGAGAATCTAATAATTTTTTTCACACTTTCCTGACTTGTAGAGAGCTCAAGGACTGTTGATTTTGGTGAAGATCGGTTAAGGGAAAGGGGTAGTTTATCAGCAACGTTTTATGTTTTAAAAAGGGTAATTTTTTTTATGAAGAACGATAACTGCCGAAAATTCAAAGAGAATCTAATAATTTTTTGCACACTTTCCTGAGTTGTAGAGAGCTCAAGGACTGTTGATTTTATGTTGAACCAAGAGAAATGTTTACATGACAAACGATAACTGCCGCACACTCAAACAGAATCAAATATTTTTTTGCATGCATCCCTGAATTGTAGAGGACTGAAGGCCTATTGATGTTGGTGAAGATCGGTGAAGATAAAGGGGTATTTTACCGGCAACGTTTTATGTTTTAACAAGAGTAAAATACATAATTTTGATAAACAAAGTATCCTGATAAGAAGCTCATAATAATCCACTGCAGAAACGTAGATGAAATATCTATAAATGAAGTGAAGTGGCTAGTTGAACGGGGTGGGGGTAATTTTCTATTAATGAAAATTATAGTTGAAGAAGGAGGGGCGAAAATTTTATATGTGTACTACGTTATCGGCAACAAAGAAGTAGTTTTTGTTAAAATTCCTTCCCGGGCTGTTTAGCCGTAGTCCAATGTTTTCTGCAAAACCAGACGTTTCGGCAGTGCCATCGACTTCCATTATCAGTAAAAATCGAGTGCGAAAAAGTGAGGTGGTATACGTTAGTGACAAAAGTACTGTGGTTAAGGCTGAAGCAATAGAAAGAAGTAGTTTCTATGGAAATATTTCATTTCGAATATGCTTTTAAATATAAATCTTAGAACATGGAAGTCATGTATGGTTCTCCATACCGATATTTTCAAAAAGTGTCTGTGTGTGTGTCTGTCTGTAGATTTTTTTTTCTATGGCAAACGATAACAGCCGCAAATTCAAACAGAATCAAATAATTTTTTGCATACAGCCCTGATTTGTAGAGTACTCAAGACCTATTGTTTTTGGTGAAGAACGGTTAAGGGAAAGGGGTAGTTTACCTGCAACGGTTTTTTTTTTAATCAAGGGTAATTTTTTTCTATGGCAAACGATAACAGCCACAAATTCAAACAGAATCAACTACTCTTTTGCATACAGCCCGGAATTGTAGAGTTCTCAAGACCTATTGTTTATGGTGAAGATCAGTTAAGGGAAAGAGGTAGTTTACCAGCAACGTTTTATGTTTTAACAAGGGTATTTTCTATGGCAAACGATAACATCCGCAAATTCAAATAGAATCAAATGATTATTTGCATACATGCCTAAATTGTAGAGATCTCAAGACCTATTGTTTTCGGTGAAGATCGGTTAAGAGAAAGGGGTAGTTTACCTGCAACGTTTTATGTTTTAACAAGGGTATTTTCTATGGCAAACGATAACAGCCGCACATTCAAAACAGAATCAAATAATTTTTTCCATACAGTCCTGATTTGTAGAGTACTCAAGACCTATTGTTTCTGGTGAAGATCAGTTAAGGGAAAGGGGTAGTTTACCTGCAACGTTTTTTTTAAAATCATGGGTAATTATTTTCTATGGCAAACGATAACAGCCGCAAATTGAAACAAAATCAAATAATTTTTTGCTTGCAGCCCTGGTTTGTAGAGTACTCAAGACCTATTGTTTTTGGTGAAGATCGGTTAAGGGAAAGGGGTAGTTTACCTGCAACGTTTTTTGTTTTAACAAGGGTATTTTCTGTGGCAAACGATAGCAGCCGCAAATTCAAACAGAATCAAATGATTATTTGCATATAGACCTGAATTGTAGAGTTCTCAAGACCTTTTGTTTTTGGTGAAGATTGGTTAAGGGAAAGGGGTAGTTTACCTGCGACAGTTTTTAATCAAGGGTAATTTTTACTTCCATATTCCTTAAGGAATGGAAGTATGGTGATGGCAAAAAAATCGTGTTCGAGATTATTGCAGATTCTGATTCTACTACACTCAAAACATGAAAAAAAGTCGTTTTCCGAAAAGTGTCTGTCTGTCTGTCTGTCTGTAGATTTTTTTACTTCCATATTCCTTAAGGAATGGAAGTATGGTGATGGCAAAAAAAATCGTGTTCGAGATTATTGCAGATTCTGATTCTACTACACTCAAAACATGAAAAAAAGTCGTTTTCCGAAAAGTGTCTGTGTGTCTGTCTGTCTGTCTGTGTGTCTGTCTGTCTGTCTGTAGATTTTTTTTCTATGGCAAACGATAACTGCCGCAAATTCAAACAGAATCAAATAATTTTTTGCATACAGCCCGGTTTTGCAGAGTTCTCGCGACCTATTGTTTTTGGTGAAGATCGGTTGAGGGAAAGGGGTAGTTTACCTGCAACAGTTTTTTTTAGCAAGGGTAATTTTGTTTGTTTGGCAAACGATAACAGCCGCAAATTCAAACAGAATCAAATAATGTTTCGCATACAGCCCTGAATTGTAGAGTTCTCAAGACCTATTGTTTTTGGTGAAGATCGGTTAAGGGAAAGGGGTAGTTTACCTGTAACGTTTTATGTTTTAACAAGGGTATTTCCTATGGCAAACGATAACAGCCGCAAATTCAAACAGAATGAAAAGATTATTTGCATACAGCCCTAAATTGTAGAGTTCTCAAGACCTATTGTTTTTGGTGAAGATCGGTTAAGGGGAAGGGGTAGTTTACCTGCAACGTTTGTTTATCAAGCGTATTTTCTATGGCAAACGATAACAGCCGCAAATTCAAACAGAATCAAATAATTTTTAGCATACGTCCCTGAATTGTACAGGTCTCAATGCCTTTCGATTTTGGTGAAGATCGGTTAAGGGGAAGGGGTAGTTTACCTGCAACCTTTTACGTTTTTAACAAGAGTAAAGTACTTGAAAATTTATTTAAACTTTTTGAAACAATGGTAATTGTTAAAAATAAAATAATAATGTTGCCAGGCAATAAAATTATAATTTTTTCATTTTAATGTAATATAATATTTTTCATTTAATACAGCAATAAAAAGGCAGGTAAGACACAGCCTGGCTGTTTGGCTGAAAATGATTTTAAATATAAATCTTAGAATATGGAAGTCATGTATGGTTCTCCATACCGATATTTTCTATGGCAAACGATAACTGCCGCAAATTCGAACAGAATCAAATAATTTTTTGCATGCAGCCCTCATTTGCAGAGTATTCGCGACCTATTGTTTTTGGTGAAGATCGGTTGAGGAAAGGGGTAGTTTACCTACAACAGTTTTTTTTTAGCAAGGGTAATTTTGTTTGTTTGGCAAACGATAACAGCCGCAAATTCAAACAGAATCAAATAATGTTTCGCATACTGCCCTGAATTGTAGAGTTCTCAAGATCTGTTGATTTTGGTGAAGATCAGTTAAGGGAAAGGGGTAGTTTACCTGTAACGTTTTATGTTTTAACAAGGGTATTTCCTATGGCAAACGATAACAGCCGCACATTCAAAACAGAATCAAATAATTTTTTCCATACAGTCCTGATTTGTAGAGTACTCAAGACCTATTGTTGCTGGTGAAGATCAGTTAAGGGAAAGGGGTAGTTTACGTGCAACGTTTTTTTTTAAATCATGGGTAATTATTTTCTATGGCAAACGATAACAGCCGCACATTCAAAACAGAATCAAATAATTTTTTCCATACAGTCCTGATTTGTAGAGTACTCAAGACCTATTGTTTCTGGTGAAGATCAGTTAAGGGAAAGGGGTAGTTTACCTGCAACGTTTTTTTTTAAATCATGGGTAATTATTTTCTATGGCAAACGATAACAGCGCAAATTGAAACAAAATCAAATAATTTTTTGCTTGCAGCCCTGGTTTGTAGAGTACTCAAGACCTATTGTTTTTGGTGAAGATCGGTTAAGGGAAAGGGGTAGTTTACCTGCAACGTTTTTTGTTTTAACAAGGGTATTTTCTGTGGCAAACGATAGCAGCCGCAAATTCAAACAGAATCAAATGATTATTTGCATATAGACCTGAATTGTAGAGTTCTCAAGACCTTTTGTTTTTGGTGAAGATTGGTTAAGGGAAAGGGGTAGTTTACCTGCGACAGTTTTTAATCAAGGGTAATTTTTACTTCCATATTCATTAAGGAATGGAAGTATGGTGATGGCAAAAAAATCGTGTTCGAGATTATTGCAGATTCTGATTCTACTACACTCAAAACATGAAAAAAAGTCGTTTTCCGAAAAGTGTCTGTCTGTCTGTCTGTAGATTTTTTTTCTATGGCAAACGATAACTGCCGCAAATTCGAACAGAATCAAATAATTTTTTGCATGCAGCCCTCATTTGCAGAGTATTCGCGACCTATTGTTTTTGGTGAAGATCGGTTGAGGGGAAGGGGTAGTTTACCTGCAACGGTTTTTTTTATCAAGGGAAATTTTTTTTTTTTGCAAACGATAACAGCCGCAAATTCAAACAGAATCAAATAATGTTTCGCATACAGCCCTGAATTGTAGATTTCTCAAGACCTATTGTTTTTGGTGAAGATCGGTTGAGGGAAAGGGGTAGTTTACCTGCAACGTTTTTTAACAAGGGTATTTTCTATGGCAAACGATAACAGCCGCAAATTCAAACAGAATCAAATAATGTTTTGCATACAGTCCTGATTTGTAGAGTACTCAAGACCTATTGTTTTTGGTGAAGATCGGTTAAGGGGAAGGGGTAGTTTACCTGCAACGTTTTTTTATCAAGCGTATTTTCTATGGCAAACGATAAACAGCCGCAAATTCAAACAGAATCAAATAATTTTTTGCATACGTCCCTGAATTGTAGAGGTCTCAATGACTTTCGATTTTGGTGAAGATCGGTTAAGGGGAAGGGGTAGTTTACCTGCAACCTTATACGTTTTAACAAGAGTAAAGTACTTGAAAATTTATTTAAACTTTTTGAAACAATGGTAATTGTTAAAAATAAAATAATTTTGTTGCCAGGCAATAAAATTATAATTTTTTCATTTTAATGTAATATAATATTTTTCATTTAATACAGCAATAAAAAGGCAGGTAAGACACAGCCTGGCTGTTTGGCTGAAAATGATTTTAAATATAAATCTTAGAATATGGAAGTCATGTATGGTTCTCCATACCGATATTTTTTTTTTGGCAAACGATAACAGCCGCAAATTCAAACAGAATCAAATAATGTTTCGCATACAGCCCTGAATTATGGAGTTCTCAAGACCTATTGTTTTTTAGTGAAGATCGGTTAAGGGAAAGGGGTAGTTTACCTGCAACGTTTTATGTTTTAACAAGGGTATTTTCTATGGCAAACGATAACAGCCGCAAATTCAAACAGAATCAAAAGATTATTTGCATACAGCCCTAAATTGAAGAGTTCTCAAGACCTGTTGTTTTTGGTGAAGATCGGTTAAGGGAAAGGGGTAGTTTACCTGCAGCGTTTTTTTATCAAGGGTATTTTCTATGGCAAACGATAACAGCCGCAAATTCAAACAGAATCAAATACTTTTTTGCATACAGCCATGATTTGTAGAGTACTCAAGACCTATTGTTTTTGGTGAAGATCGGTTAAGGGGAAGGGGTAGTTTACCTGCAACATTTTTTATCAAGGGTAATTTTCTATGACGAACGATAACTGCCGCATATTCAAACAGAATCAAATAATTTTTTGCATACGTCACTGAATTATAGAGGACTCAAGGCCTTTCGATTTTGGTGAAGATCGGTTAAGGGGAAGGGGTAGTTTACCTGCAACGTTTTACGTTTTAACAAGAGTAAAGTACTTGAAAATTCATTTAAACTTTTTGAAACAATGGTAATTGTTAAAAATAAAATAATTTTGTTGCCAGGCAATAAAATTATAATTTTTTCATTTTAATGTAAATCACGTATAAGAGAAAATATATCGTGCGTGCCAGGCAAGCATATCTCAGTTATGTACTGTTTACGTTTCCATTTTATTATTATGACTACCGCAATAAAAAGGCAGGGAAGACACACACACACACACACACACACACACACACACACACACACACACACACACACACACACACACACACACACACACACACACACACACAATTCGCGTTATTTCTGGCCTCATTCATGTTTATTTTCTTACATTTGCACGGTTTTTAAATGGAAAGTGCCGAACCCATACCAACATAACGCATGCAAGCCGAAAAATTGTCCAGCGTGGATAGCGATTTGCTTCCTGTGGATCGCTGGGCAGTGTAACTGCACGTGTTTACAGAGGATCGATTCATAGACAGACTTTTCGTCTTTAGGGAATGAACCCTCTGCAAGATGCTGAGGGTCCATGAGTGACTTCGGAGCGCTCCTTCTTTTCCGCGTGTTTGTTCTGTGAAACGTACACTGTAGATTCGCAGCTTTATTCTAAGCAACGCTCAATAGGAAATGTTGAAAATTTTTGTCCACGGTGTACCCTCATACACACTAAACCTACTCTGATGTTTTAATTACGGACATCATAATATTAAAACTTTGGAAACTTGAGCACTACTTAATGGAGATCAATCATTAACTTATACAAGCCATTAATTTTATGCATATTTTATATATATGTGTACAACGTTGTCGGCAACAAAGAAGTAGTTTTGTTAAAATTCCTTCCCGGGATATTTGGCCGTAGTCCAATATTTTCTACAAAACCAGACGTTTCAGCAATGCCATCGACTTCCATCACCAGTGAAAATCGAGTGCGATAACATGAGGTTGGTATATGTTAGTGACCACAGTACTGTGGTTAAGGCTGAAGCAGTAAGTAGAAAGAAGTAGTTTCTATGGTAATATTTCATTTCGAAAATGATTTTAAATATAAATATTAGAATATGGAAGTTATGTATGGTTCTCCATACCGATATTTTATATGACGAACGATAACTGCCGTAAATTCTAACAATCAACTACGTTTTTGCATACCTTTTTGAACTAAAGAGAACTCAAGGTCTGTTGATTTTGTTGAAGATCGGTTTATCAGCAACGTTTTATGTTTTAAAAGGGCAATTTTTTTATGAAGAACGATAACTGCCGAAAATTCAAAGAGAATCTAATAATTTTTTTCACACTTTCCTGACTTGTAGAGAGCTCAAGGACTGTTGATTTTGGTGAAGATCGGTTAAGGGAAAGGGGTAGTTTATCAGCAACGTTTTATGTTTTAAAAAGGGTAATTTTTTTTATGAAGAACGATAACTGCCGAAAATTCAAAGAGAATCTAATAATTTTTTGCACACTTTCCTGAGTTGTAGAGAGCTCAAGGACTGTTGATTTTTATGTTGAACCAAGAGAAATGTTTACATGACAAACGATAACTGCCGCACACTCAAACAGAATCAAATATTTTTTTGCATGCATCCCTGAATTGTAGAGGACTGAAGGCCTAT